>JAWKAU010000892.1:0-27000 GCA_033398695.1 Orobanche coerulescens
AACATTCCGTGGAGGCTCCCAAGTTAAGACTGCTTCAACCTTTTGAGGGTCTACACGAATACCATCGGCTGAGATGATGTGTCCCAGAAAAGAAACTTCTTTAAGCCAGAACTCGCACTTAGAAAATTTAGCATAAAGCTTATCAGCCCTCAAAATACTCAACGTGATTCTCAAGTGTTCGGCATGCTCCGTCTCACTTTTGGAATAGATTAATATATCGTTGATAAACACCACTACAAATTTATCGAGATATTCGATAAAAGTCTTGTTCATAAGTTGCATGAAGGCCGCCGGAGCATTTGTTAAACCGAATGGCATAACTACGAATTCGTAATGCCCATACCTCGTCCGAAATCTTGACACAGGAATATCCGAATCTCGAATTCGGAGTTGGTAATATCGACCTCAAATCAATCTTGGAAAACCGTAGCCCCTTGTAATTGATCAAATAGATCATCGATTCTTGGCAACGGATACTTGTTCTTAATAGTGAGTTTATTCAACTCACGATAGTCAATACATAGCCGTAAGGACCCATCTTTCTTTCGTACAAACAATACCGGTGCACCCCATGGAGACACACTAGGCCGAATATAACCTTTGTCCAACAATTCACCCAATTGTTTCTTCAATTCTAACATTTCCGATGGGGCCATTCTGTACGGTGCCTTGGATATTGGCGCCGCATTGGGCTCTAGTTCGATGACGAACTCTACTTCACGATGTGGTGGCAATCCCGGCAAATCATCCGGAAATACGTCTGGAAATTCATTCACAACTGGAACAGAGGATAACTGTACTCCGCCAACTTCCGACTTCAACGCGTAACACCAATAACTGGTACAACCTTGTCGCAATAATTTCATCGCCTTCATGGCTCGAATAATCTTCCCAGAAGTACCAGGTTTCTGCCCTACAAAAACGTGTTCAGTACCATCCGGCGCGACTATTGAAATTATCTTCCAACGATAATCTACTATCGCTCCATGCCGATTTAACCAATCATCACCGAGGATTAAATCCTCTCCCATCATATCGATCACAATCAAATCGGATGACCAATCTTTACTGCCAATGGTTACAGGACAATTGGCGATTTCTTGATCCCCAACTATCCTTTCCCCACTTGGCAACCCAACAATAAAAGGTTCACATGTAGAGAGACCGTCTAGGCCCAAACGATTCACACAAGACAATGATATAAAAGAATGAGTAGCTCCAGAATCAAACAATACATCTACCGGATGCATCGAAATATAAACAATACCTGACGTAGTGGCAGTCCCTACGTCATCAGTCCGCTTCATCTCATACAATCGGGGTGGGGCTGATCCAATGCTAGGTGCATCCTTATGCTCGGTTTTACCTCTGCCACTGCCGCGTCCGACACTCGGGGTTGGCTGACCCGTAACTGTGCCAGTAGGTAGAGATCTTAGAAAATATTACGCCCGACTCACAATATAACGCGCGATGACCCTGCTTCCCACACTTAAAACAATCAATGGGGCGAGTAGTGCAACGAGAACTGACATGTCCCGGATTTCCACAATTAAAACAAACTCTCGGCATTCCTCCACTAGGCTGAGGGGAACCAACAGAAGATTGCATAGAAGATTGAGGCCTACGCGATCCACTGCCTCGGAAACTACCAGAAAATTTTGGTTTCTTCGAGCTCAAGCTACTGGAAGGCGACACCATCTCATAGGCAAGTGCTCTATCCTGATATTCTCTCAAAGTAGTACACCCAAGGCCCGCCATATACTTTCGGACCTCCGGTTTCATACTTGCATCGAAATGAAGTATCTTGTCTATCTCATCCTTAACCCGGTCTTGGACATACACTAACTGCTTGTTGTATGTCCTGATTGCTTCAGAGATAGGAACATCTTCGGGTTGGGCTCTGAAGAACTCACTGACTCTTGCTAACTGTACCGGCGCTGGACAATATTGAGCTTCCATCAATTCCTTAAATTCTTCCCAAGTGACATCACGGTCCTTGGGCTTAACAGCTCGCCACCAGTCCGAAGCGTCATCAACTGTCAGATATTGAGCAATCGGGACTCTCTTGGCTTCAGGACAACCAATACCGTCAAAGATCTTCTCCAGCTCAACTAACCAATGATCCCAATTGTTCGCATCACCGGAACCATCGAATCTGGGAGGGTTCATCTTCATAACTTCTTGAAGCCATCGATCCTCAACCGTCCCCGCCATTAATATTACGCACCACTTGTGCGATTGGTGCACTTGTTTTAAAACTTGTTTAAGAACGTTATTCTCCTCGGCCTCCGTGTCTCCATTCGAACCTCCAGAAGGTATATTGTCCGACCTAGTCTCATATCGAGATGCCGATTCTGAAACGGAACTCTCGGACTCGAGACACTACCACTCGCCACGGCCTCTACCACGACCACGTTGACGGATAGCTCTACCTCTCGGCATACCGAAGAGTAAGAATGATTCAACAAGGAAATGATTACAATAATAGATCGCACAATATTAAGGTAATTATTTCCGAAGGTAAGCGACCAACATCGAAGAGTCTTCCAACACAGTGCAACACGAGGTGGTAGCATGCCAATGATATCGTAGATAACAACCGACTCAATTTAATAGACCCAAAACACCGGCGACTAGGTATCCATAAACCTAGGCTCGATACCATATTCGTAACACCCCATGATTTACGGAGATATTACAGCGCCGTAGATCCTTTTGGAGGACCTACCAGGCTTAGAACCAAATAAAACACATTATATACGACAAACATAAATGTTCATACATTCAAAACCAACTTCAATTTCAACATAACATACATCACAATACCAAACAACATATCATCCCGAGGAATCATAATCAATATGACCGTTCACCACGGGAATACAACAACATCATTAACCCTTAATAATGACATGACATACAACACTGGACAAGACTACATGAGTACAAAACCAAAACACGACTTTGACCATGACCATATGACCATCAACTCAAAATAATGCACGATATCAATGCTGCCCACCAAGCTCGTGTCCGTCCTGTGCTAGTCCTCCCACTGGACCTGTACCTGAATACACAAAAGTATATCCACCCCAAAAGGGGTCAGCAAGAAGCCGGTGCAAGTACAATGATTCTAGAATATGTACAACAAGTGAATAATCAACAAAAATCACAGAAATCATAGTGCCATCACAGATATTCCGGAATACCACATCACAGTCATCATCACAAAACAACCTCCCGAGCTATACGGCCTGTACCTCTCAAAGAAGATACACACCCCGGAGACACCTCGTCGGGCCCTCCCGGTGTATAGCCCAACCGAGTGATCCGTAGGGATACGCGACCTCTAGGACCCAGGGGACCCTCACCGGTTTTACTCGGCTCACACACACTCGATCAACAATTGGCACAAATTCCATTTTTACATATTCACACGAAGTACAAAACACAATCAAAGTACTTGCCTCAATTTGAACGACACAAGAAGCATTTAACGGATGAATGTACGGTCGAACTTCCTTCAACGATTCGATCCTAACACATCGAAATATCGAATCAAAACACAACACCACGGAAATGGAAAGATTCACACCTAAGTTCTACCCTTGGGGACATTTATTCAAATATTACGAAGGAATCGTAGCTCGAACCCAAACTATGAAAGGTAACTTAGGGTTAAATCCGTGAATCTTGGAGAAAAATGAAGGATTATGATTACAACATCACCATCTAGCACAAATCGGAGTTAGGATAGATTAGAATCAAAGATCTCGACAAAAACCCCAAAATATGAAGAACTAGGGTTCCAACGGTTTTACCTTGATTTGGATGGTGAAAGTTGATAAGATGTTGATAACTTGGTGTTAGGAGCCCAAAATTATCGTTGGATGAAGAAATCCGACCAAAAATCTGCACTCTCAATGGTCAAGTATGCCCGGCCGAAGAGAAGAGGAAGAGGTGAAAATGACGTTTACGGAACCTACCCCCATATATATCGGGAGGTATTAGCGCACGCCTACGGCTACGAGCTTAGCGTGCGCTAACGAGCTGAGGGCGGTGCCTTTGTTGAAGAAAAAGCGATCGAACTTTCTGCCAGCTCCGTGGCGTCTGGCCGAACTATCTGTTAGCGTGCGCTATCGATTGCTACTAGCGCACGCTAACTTCATACTGATGGCGTCGCTACACCGCATTACTGCGCATCCGAAGCGTTCCGTCCTCACCGACGACATCCTAGCGCACGCTATCATACAAGTAACGTGCGCTAGTACATCGAAATAGCGTACGTTAGTCCGTCCATAGCGTACGCTAACGCCTCATTCCAGAGTCAAGAAAGCTTACTGTCCAGCGGGCCTAACGCACGCTATTGCACAAGAGTAGCGTGCGCTACTCGAACCTGGTTAGCGTGCGCTAGACATACAGTCTTAGCGTGCGCTAACTGCTATTTTCCAAATTTAAAGTCGCAAGAAGTCTGGCTAAAACGAGCACAATCCGAGAATCACGGAACCCAACAATAATCAGCCATCAATATGCCAAGGTCAATCATCAATATATACGGTCCAAATAACCACAATACCACAAAATACATCCAAAATAACACTCACAAAATACACGGGTATTACAGCATGAACAATCTTATATCACATGTAGGAGCATTCTGGTAGAAATTCGTCCGATTCTGAAACAATATTTCGGTTACGGAAATTGAGCACCAAAAACTATGTATAAAACCGTAAAAAGATGCTAAAATTCCGACCATTTGGTGATAGTTCATTCGAGAAAGACTGCATGAACAATCTTATATCATATGTAGGAGCATTCTGGTAGAAATTCGTCCGATTCTGAAACAATTTTTCGGTCTTGAAAATTGGGCACCAAAAACTAAGTATAAAACCGTAAAAAGACGCTAAAATTCCGACCATTTGGTGATAGTTCATTCGAGAAAGACTGCATGAAAAATCTTACATCACATGTAGGATCATTCTGGTAGAAATTCGTCCGATTCTGAAACAAATTTTCGGTTACGAAAATTGGTTCCCAAAAACTATGTATAAAACCGTAAAAAGACGCTCAAATTCCGACCATTTGGTGATAGTTCATTCGAGAAAGACTGCATGAACAATCTTACATCACATGTAGGAGCATTCTGGTAGAAATTCGTCCGATTCTGAAACAATTTTTCGGTTTCGAATATTGGGCTCCAAAAACTATGTATAAAACCGTAAAAAGACGCTCAAATTCCGACCATTTGGTGATAGTTCATTCGAGAAAGACTGCATGAACAATCTTGCATCACATGTAGGAGCATTCTGGTAGAAATTCGTCCGATTCCGAAACAATTTTTCGGTTACGAAAATTGGGCACCAAAAACTATGTATAAAACCGTAAAAAGACGCTAAAATTCCGACCATTTGGTGATAGTTCATTCGAGAAAGACTGCATGAACAATATTATATCACATGTAGGAGCATTCTGGTAGAAATTCGTCTGATTCTAAAATAATTTTCCGGTTACGGAAATTGGGTCCCAAAAACTATGTATAAAACCGTAAAAAGACGCTCAAATTCCGACCATTTCGTGATAGTGATTAACTTGCTTGGGAGCAGTGGTTCGGAAAAGGAGACCGGGTAATTTACCTGTATAGATGAAAGAAACTAATTTTGGAGCATAAACTTGAACGTTGACCACCGGGCTGGTTGGAATTGTATTAAGGTTTAGGGTCAACCACTTGAGTGAAGCACTAGTGAAAACCATGTTTTTGAGCTCCCAATGATTAATTAAGAGGGTCAAACTCTCGAGCACAGGAAACTTGGATTCGAGTGTGTCCAAAAACAAATTGTCAAAAATCAGACCACCCTCAATACATAATTGGGTCACACTTGCTAATGAATCCATTTGAAACGGTATAGGCTTCATGTAAGCAAATAGATGGCGGTAATGAAAGGAGCAAAGACTTGGTACATTGTTGATCTCCCAAAGATCGTTGTCTTCTATTGAGTAAATGTCCAATTCGGTAAGACGAAGAAGGTTTTCAACCTTGACATTGTTCAAGCCCCCGCACTGTAATACCCTCGCCTTTAATATTGTATTTTATGATTTAAGCTAAGTATTTTCGCACCATATCTGTGATGTTGTAGCAAGTATCGACGAATTATGTTAAGTTGGAATCATGGTCTTTCATACTATATTAGTTGTTGGATATTTCCATTTATGCTTGTTATAGTACTTAACGTACGTTAACCTGTCTTCATAACGTACGCTATGTATGTCGCCTTACGTACGTAACATCAATACGTTAACGTACGTAATGCGGGAGATCCTCCAGCAGTCCGCCTTTCGGCGGGTGGGGCCGAGCGGGGGTAGGTGGTCGGAAGTCGATCGCGACAGCCAAGTCAACGGCTATTACGTACGTAATAGCTATATAGTTACAAACGTAACGAATTGCGAGTTTTGAGGCAGAAAGATCTGATGAAATTGGTTACGTACGTAATGATCATAAGATTACGTACGTAAGGGCTATAACATACGTTAACCACTTTCGTTAACGTACGTAATGCCGAGTTCAGATTATAAAAGTATGCCTTGCCATTCATTTCCTACTCGACCCTTTCAACCTCCCAACTGAGAAACGATTCCTTTCCCTTCCAACTTCGTTTCTAAGCCTTTCTAACTTGTGTTGGAGCTTCAGCACTTGATTGGTGACTTGGAGAGTTAGAGATTGAAGTGTATCCCTTGAAGTGTTGGTGTTGTTCTTCATTTTAAGGTTGGTCTTTCTTTAATTCATATCAATTCCATGCTTATGATGATGTTAGTAGATAAATACTTCACATAATGTTAGTTTAAACTAGTGTAAACATGATAAGTTAATTGAATCATGCTCAAACTAAGTGAAGATTAACATTGAAGGTATTAGTGTTACTTCTTGATGTAAATAACTTCATAATGTGATTGCGTTGATAATGATATACATAAAACCTGATGTATAACATGATAATCGGAAGTTGATTATAGTCTCAACACTAGGAACATGTTAGGGATGATATCCTTAATGATTAAAAGTGAGAAATGTTAAATTTGTCTTGAACATTCAATTGATTGTTGAAGGTAGTATGGAACCATGATTTTTTGGCCTCTAAAACCTTTGTAATAAAATTGTTGGAAAGATTATGTTAACCCTTTGAAGATGATCTTCGCTAGATGGGATGAAGTTACTTCAAAAATTTCAAGTATCCAATGATATAACTAGGCTTTTAATAAATTCTTCAAAGTAAAACAATGGATGTTGATAGAAGGAAGTTGTAATCTTCATATGTTCAAATTAATCGATTTCGTTAAAGGGTGTTAATCACTAAATTAATAGTTTGATAATGTTCTTAAGAGGATTGTGTTGAATATGATGATACAAATGCGGTAGATGAGTAGCCGAATTCCATTTCATTAATCCGTGCGTGTTAAGAGACGTAAATTAAGATGATGCTCTTAGTGCACTAAAAATTTAAACTTATGTTTCATATAGTAATCAAGTTTTGAATGTAATCGTTGGTAAAATAATGAAGAACGTAATTAAACACAAACTTATATCGTAATTGGAAGTGTCGATGATTTGAAAAGATATTTTCACGATATTACATTGATAATAAACTAGACATCAAGTATTTGACATTAAGGTTAGAATATGTGAATGAACATGATAAACATACGATGATTTGCAATAAGAACATTAAAATGATCAATAGGATAATTGATTTATTCAAGTAAATTTACGAATATTATTTATGTAATAATACTGTTATCGTACGAATGTGTTGTTGAATGAATTACATTTCATTCAAGGTTGCTTGTTCACGTGAGTATTGTTAGACGAGGATACCGTTCATTTGACCATTGAAAGAAGGATTATTCATCTACGGAATTGAGGCAAGTTATCTTGCTTGGTTATAAAGATGGTTGAATTCTTGTGATTATTATGCGTTTCGTGTGTATGAAATGTTTTGATAATCTATGATTCGTGATATGGTGATACCCTTGATCGTATTGTCATGGTGTTGGGGATGATATACCCGAAATTACCGTCCTTGTTACCGTTAGTCCTTTTGAGCTTTGTTGACACTTCGGTGAGTTGTTCGATTCCTTGGTAAAAGTGTAATTCGTTGAGATTCGTTGTCATGTTGTATCGTGACATCTCTGGAGTCATATCTGCGCGCCGATTGGTTATGTGTAGGATTTTTAGCCGGTCACTTGATGATCATGCGTGGATGTTTTCCGCATTTAGATCGTGCACACGAGACGTAGTTCGTGAGGCTAATTAGGTACATCGTCCCACGTATATTCTGGATTCCGTATACAGGGTGGACATGTGCACGGACACATTTTCGGATCGGGCGTACTCTGACGTCCGTCTTGAGCCATATTATATGGTCGTTCGTATATTTGGTTATGTTCGACAGTTGGGACTGATTGTTTATACGCCTTCGGGGTATATTCAGTAGTCGGTGGTTTTCTTTGAGATCAATATATATGAATTTTATAATGTCATGAGAATCATTATCATGTATAGCTGACCCTATGGTTTGGGGTGAAATACTTGTATTTCAGGGCGAGGAAAGGGCAAGGCACAGGAGGAGCACAATGGCGACGGAGGATTCTGAAGTATGCTATTTCGGGGGCCCCGAGTCTTTTGGTTGTTCGGTTATGTTTTATTGTGACTTTCATTTTATTTTGTGTCGGATGAATGTACTAAAATTTGTTAGGTACTGCCCATCGTCATATGGTCTGTACCGAATGTGGATCCTGTGTATGTTTGCTCGTATTTAAAGACATGAATAACTCATACTCCACACTGGGGTTTTGATAAATATTGTGGTACGGTGCCACGTTGTCAGATTATAAATGTATATTGTGATATCGCCTGGTGGGTCCCGGTAGGGGTCCACGGCACTGTAATAGCCACTGTTTTTGGGCTGTTACAGAAGATGGTATCAGAGAGTGTGTTTTTATTTTGAGTCATTGTAGAATCAAAATAGCATCAAGAAACCTTCGTGTCACGTGTAACCTGTGCAAGCGCCTGACCCGTCAAATACGGTATGTTCTCATAAACCATAATTTGATTACTGGCATGATATTGACGATGTATTGGTCTCCTTACTTATCTTGGCATCTTGCTACCATGAGGTAAAATTCATCTGTTTGAGGTGAACCTAAATTAATTATGTGATTGGAATTGTTTCGACTTGATGTTGATATGATATTGAGTGTGTAACACCTGTAGTGCCAGTGATTCTTTACAAACTGCTTTGTTGGATAGGAAATTCCCTGTTGCTATTAACTTAGCATGAATTATGATTGATAAATCGAACTGTACTTGTGACTTGATTCTTTCAGTATGGAAAGGAACCCGAGAGGCCGTGGCAGAGGGGGACGAGGCCGCGGAAGAGGCCGAATTCCGATACCACGAGCCAACAGACGCGCGAATGTGGAACAGAGTTCCGCAGGCAGTGATTCGCCTTCTAGGGACCAATCACACCACACCGGAGAGAATGCACGTGTCGATCCTTACACCGTGATGCAGGGCATGATGGCCCAGATGACCCAAATGGGTCAGCTGATGGAAGCTATGCAGAGGAATACTACTGGTCAACAGCAGGGGCAACAGCCTCCGCCTCTGGTGCCTGGCGGGATCGTGAGCCGGATTATTAGCGACATATCACGACAGCGACCTCCGACTTTTGAAGGCTCATCTGAGCCTGCTGACATTGTACACTGGATAGAGCATTTCGAGAAACTGTTCGAGATGGTGGAGTGCCCAGAGGAAAATCGAGTTGCTGTGGCAGCCTACTACCTTAGTAAGAGTGCCCATACTTGGTGGCTTTCTGTGAGGCCTGCCGAAGGCGCGAGTACTTGGGAGGAATTCAAGAATCTTATGCTAGATCGTTACTATCCTGCACCCCTCCGTGAAGCCAAACTGTCCGAATTACTAAACCCCGACCCATCGGAAGACGAGGATGTGTTAGCGATTGCCGAAAAATTCCAAGCACTTATCCATTTTGCTACGTCAGTTGTCCGTTCGGAAGCTGATAAGATCAAATATTTCCTCAAGAGGCTTAAACCCCGAATGAGGATGCAATTACTCAATCACCACTGTACGACCTTACCGGAGTTTATTGAGAAGGCTTTGGAGTATGAACTTACCGTGAAGGAGATTTCTAAGAAGCAGCCTCAGTTTTCCAATAAGAGATCCAGGAACCAGACCCAAGGAGACAGTAACCGGGGGGTATTCAAGACACCCCAGCCTGTACCAAATCCTTCTGAGCGGCCACCTATGTAACACCCCCCGAGATATTCGGAGAATATCACAGCGCCGTAAATCCCGACCTGGGATTTACTAGGCTTATCTCACTCACAACGTATTGAATTTAATAAAATCCACTTGGGAAACAATAAACTCGATACAACCAAGGAAGTTCAACCACGGACAAACAATACCATGAAGAAATACAAGAAGTTGTACGACAATGGAAAAGGACTTTCCTAAAGTACTCGAGTACCACTTATTATTACAAGGATAAAATGGACCGAAGAGAACAACGACCAAACAAAGTAGAACACAACTAGCCACAGTATCACGCCTCGCCATCCTCATCGTATCGTCCCGGCGCTCGCTCGTAAGGTTCCTTAGGACCTGAAAAACACAAAAGTAATTTTCCCCAAACGAGAGGGGTTAGGGCAAGTATTACAAGTGAAATGTCAAGTCTTATACATAAAAGCATATGCACCAATTCAAAGCCATGATAATGATTTTCCGGAAAATACAATTATCCAAACATATTTGGAAATGATGATATCTCTTGATTAACCGTGGACTCGACAATGCGCGAATCCCTCCTCGACCCCGTCGGATCATCTCGGAGTGGCTAACCCAAATGTTCACGGAACCGACATAAGCGGAACCCTCCTCGACCCCGTCGGGTCCTCTCGGAGTGAACGAAAGCAACTCTCACAATCACATGCATTACTTTTCACATTTAAGAACATAACTTTCACAAGAATCACTTGCCTGGAAACGAGAGGAGAGGGTACAAACGACAAGGTACCAAGATCGAAGGATTCAACAACTCCGAACCTAGACAAGTTCGTAATTCAATTATCAAAACCCCATCGGTATGAAAATAAGTTGGAATCACCCGAATTTACTACCCCGATACATGTGTTCCGGGAATAATTCTCTTGGATAGTGAATCACAAGTCAAATATCCCAAACACTCGAGAACTCCAGAAATACACCATTAAATCCATAGGAAAACATGTATCCAAGGTAGATAATGTAACACCCCGAGATATTCGGAATAATTACAGCGCCGTAAACCCTTTAAGTAAGGATTTACCAGGCTGATTAAAAGAAAATTGAATATAATCCAAATGTACAACTGAATTTCAAACATAGAACTTATTCAACTGATCCAAAGAGTTAAACTTTTACAACCATATCGAATATGACACTTATTAAATCAGACGTACTCGAGTACTAAGTAGACCAAGGAAACACATCATAATAACAATAACATCAACCACATCACTGAGCCATTTCATCGTCCTGTCGGTACTGTGGTTGCCTTCCCGCTCCTCGGCTACCTGAACATCAAAACAATGTCCACCCCCGAAGGGGTTAGCAAAACAATGCTAGTACAAGTATCATAATTCATAATCGTCAATACATTATAAACAAGCAAAACGGACTTCCGTCATCGGAATCCAACGATGCGAATCCTCACGATTCCATCAACATAATACAGGGTAATCCAGCGATCCAGCGCCCTTGGTATAGATCCCCATGATGATCCCGTCGGACCAACACATGGTGGAAAACCCGTCCAACGATCCAGCGCCCTCAGCATAGATCCCCATGATGATCCCGTCGGACCAACGCATGGTGGACATTCGATCCAGCGCCCTCAGCATAGATCCTCATGATCCCCTCGGATCATTTAAACCATAAATCAATCAACTGTGCATACACATATGCACTTCAATACGTTCATCAATACGAACGATTAACAACGAATATCACGAGAAATTTCAGAAATACATCTCATATTCAACAATATGAATAAAACCACAAGCATGATCAACGTTTCAATATAAATCGAACTAGACATATGATACTTGCCTCGGAAATGGCAAGAATGTAATACTCCGACAAACGTCACGCGTCCGTATGTCACCGCCCCACGATCGACCCCTATGCAAGGCTCGCACCTTGTTCAAAAAGAGATACAAGGAACTTAATGTAATATCCGCAATTTTCGATTTTCGGTAAATTTCTTTTTTCAGCCAGAGTCCGTTTTGACGACTCGCTCATGACCGTTTCGTCATTTCGAGAATGATTAATTCTGCACTTTTTGTCATCCGAGTTCGTTTCAGTATCGTTTTGTTGAATTCCGAGCTTTTTAGCGACTTTTCCGCACTTGAGTTCGATTCTTGCGAATCTCGTCCGAAACTGTTGTTTCGAGTTTCTCGTAAGTTCATTTAATGATATTATTCATGTTGCGAGCTTTGGTTTGGTGTTTCGATCGCGTATCGTGAGTTTCGGACGTTTTGGGCCATTTTCGTAATTTCCCAAAGTTTTGGGTAATTACTTCCGTTGTCGAATTCCGAGCCTTCGGGTGGTCGGAATCGTGTGTTCCATTAGCTCTTAGATTCGTCTTTGCGAGTAATTGTGTAACCGTAACTTCGATTCGTATTCAGTTCGGGTTTCGGTCGTTCGGACGTAATTTTCGGTGTCGGGAGGGGCTGCCGGCCTCGTGCAACACGGCCACAACGGCCTGCGTGCGCCGTGTCTGCGCCGGGTCGGCCAGGGTCGAAGCTCGCCGAGACACGGCCGAGACACGGCGCCGTATGCAGGCGTTTCTTTGCGCCGTGTCCTGAGGGTATAAATATGGCGAAGCGATCGGGTTTTCTTCATTTTTATCACTCGTTTCATACCCTTCCGCGGCCGGAGATTTCATGATCATGGAGGGATGTTGTTAGGGGTTAAATCCATGAAGTTTTGGAGTTCATAACATCGATTAATCCTTCCATAACTTGCTCCGATCGACCGAATCAAGGCAAGTTTTCTTAAAATCTAGTTTTGGGGGTTTTAGTTGATTTTGTCCGATTTGATCGTTTTAACTCATATTTCTGATGGATAATTGTAGATTAAGTAGTATTCTATCATTTTTATCATCTTTCCACGGTTTTACCATTTCCGATTAAATGCGTTTATATGAACTTTCGTTTGACGCCTTCAAGGTGTCCGGGGAAATGCCGCAGAGAGAAAATTGGTCGTTTTGCGATGTTTTCCTCGTGTGATTTGTTGTTTATTTGATGATAGGATACTAGGGACGAATTCCCCACAAAAATCTAGTGTTGAGCCTTTCCGATCGCCGTTTTCATTGGAGTTCCGGATTTCTCCAATCAACCGCATTTTCTGAAGTATTCGTGAGAGATTTCCAAGGCAAGTACCTTGATATACGAATTGTAACTGCGTGAAATCATTGTTGTCGAAGTGTATGAATTTATACGGATGTATAAATGTGTGTGTATATATATATATATATATGTGTGTGTGTGTGTGTGTATGTATATATATATATATATCTAGTTTTATATATGTATATATATTTATATATTAAATATATGTATGTATACACATATATTGATATAAGCGCCTATATTGGTGAATGACGAGTGATGAATACTAACACTAGATGACGTACTCGACTTGGATTGATGGGTAAACTATATTTACTCTTATAATATAGTAAGGTTATATATATATACATACATGTATATATATATATTCGGTTGAGTCGCAATATAGGGATATATGTGCGGTGTTGATTGGTTATGCTTGAAGGCTTATTGTGATTGAGTTTGATTGATAACGTGCGTGTTATTGTTTATTTGTGTAGTTATGGATCAAGCGGAGAAAATTGTGTAACTTGATGTACCGAGTTGAAAATTGTTGTGACGTTTGTCCATGTGCTTGATGTTTGTGATAATGTGGATACTTGTTGTGAGAAACGTCGTATCCGGAACCTCTCGAGGGCGGGCGTGCACTCGGCCTGGTGTATCTTTGCAATGTGCGGCTCCATATGTTTAGTGAACACCGGTGTTACCTAATGCGCGTGCAAGGCGCTCTGTCGGGAGTGATCGCGGCGCGGTGACATGTTCAAGGGGCGGCCAACATAGTGGAGTGAACGCCGGTACACAGTGCGCAAGGGAGGCGCCTGGCGGGCTTATTGGTTGCGGGTATTTGAGTGATAGCTAAGACCCCGTTATCGAACGATGTTCTTATCTCAAATTCTTTCAACTCACTTTTAAATGTTTGTCTTGATATAGACCGCGATTCGTGTTTTTGAAAGTTTGTTTCAACTTTGTTTTAAAGCGTTGGTATCGTGGTTAATTAACCAAGGAGGTTGTGAAATCTCAGGGTTAATGTCGGGGTCTTGAGCGGGATATGTCGAATGAGAGATTGTGCCGTTGATTGTATTGTGGTGCTATTCATGTATTGGGTCGAGGACCTGTGAAATGTTGAGATGTTGGTTCTCGTGATGATGTTATTTGGATTGTGTTGAGAACCTTGTGAGATGTTGTAATGATTTCGTTTGTGACAGTGTTCTATAAATTGGGTCAAGGATCCCAAGTAACATTGACTTGGTTTTCGTGTAATTGTCTTCCATATGTGGGTTCAAGGACCCGAGAGCTTTTGAAATTATTTCCAAAAGTATTTCCATTCGATTTTAAAAACCCCCAGACGGCCCGAGTCAATAATAACATTTGCAAACTAACTTATCAAAACATTTTTCCTTTTACAAAGGGATTTTCCTGACTCCTTGGGCTCGTTTAAAGTTTCATTGATGTTATGTTCCGTAAAGAGAATATGACTATGTGATTATCTTTCACCTTGTGTATGCGAGTGTTATTCTGTGGACTATAGGAATGTATGGTTTGTGTTAAGGCTTCACGGCGGTTGAATTTTGTGTTATTCTTGTTCGTATATCTTGTATACTATGTACTTGCACTAGCAAAATTCGGTTGCTAACCCCGAGTTTTCGGGGTGGGTGCTGTTATGCGCTCGAGTTTTGGCGGCTCGGGAGCGATCACGGGATTGGCTTGGAGGAGATGGAAGGCAGCGATGCTAATCACACGAGTCGAGTCTTTCCTTTTGTATCATTTTGGTCGGTATTTCTCTGTCGTTCGAGTATTCACCCTTGTATGGGTGTAGTTATCATTTATTAAATTGAGTTGTCATTCTTTTACGTGTTCAAGTTTATTGTTGTCATTGTAATATGAATGTCGTTAGTTTAAATTGGTTTATGACCTTGTCGATGCTTTCTATTTAATTTTGACCCCGGTTGGTCAATCACCGAGTAGTCTTTTGGGAGTTTAGCTTTGGTAGATCCTTGTGATAAGGGTCTACGGCGTGTGACATTCCGGTCATATTCGGGGTGTTACATTTATGGTATCGGAGCTTAGGTTTGCGAAAAACCTAGGCCGTTGGGTCAAGTCCATGTCTTGTGTAAGTCGCGCGCATCAGAGTCGTGAATAGTATCGTGGTTACGAAATCATAATACGGCAATACGTGATGGTAAGCCTCCCGATCGTAAGTCCCCTTATATACGTATTTGATTACATTGTGCTAATATGCTTAATGTGAACTAGGAATTGGAACTTGTTGGTGATATTATCGTTTTAGGATATAACATGCGCAAGCGGTCCGAGCATAAATAGTTACGTAGTATGCTTCGGAAGTCGAGCATGTTTATCTGTTTCAGTACTTTATTAGAATGAATTTACGAATGATAACGTTATCCACCGCATGAGTATTTTAAGATGGTTTTTGTTATCTTGCAAACCGAGTTTTGATATTTTGGTCTTGCATATTTTGATAGTATTCTTATGACGGTATTTGATATTTCATAAATGACTTTTGTGAGTATTTGAGAATGTTACCGACTTCGGCCTTTTTGGCATTTAGATCATTTTTTTTAAGGAATTTTTGCCTGGTGGGTTCCGGCACGGGGCCCACGGCGCTGTAGTATCACGAATATTTTAAAGTGGTGCTTTGAAATTTTCTAACATTGTGTAAAGCCATGATTTAATACCGTCATGTTAAATGGTCACGTACCTCGGTGGAAAATTCTTCGAATAAACATTTTTGAAGAAGAGGAAAGATTTTCAAAATTTTGATATTTGGGACTCAACATTTTTGAAATATTTCAAATTAGTTACGAATTAATTTTCGATTTCCTTTTTTTTCTTTTATTCATCACTCGTAAATAATTTTTAGAGTCATTATGTAAACTTCCTCTTCCGAAATAAAGGACAATATTTACAAGCTTTGGGCGTAACGTGACTCGCTCTCTTTTTTTTTCAAAAATTTGTTTTTATTAAGCACATATATATATGTAATGATCATCCTAGTCGAAGGACCGGAGTTAACTTCATAAAAACTTTATGCTTTACGATAATACCGTTATTCTATAGATGTTAACTAAACCTTGTGTTGATAAGTGTGGTATCTTTGTCACGATTATTTGATAATGCTGAATGGTACTATCTGTATTAGTATGTCGAGCCTTGGCGGACGTAAGTGTGATGACGGAAGTGGAAACGACAAGGTGGTTCGTACGACAACTATCCATGCTACAGTGAAGGAGTATCGAGATCAAACGATATGCTATGAAATCTCCTCAGTAATCGAGCCCACGAGCGAAGCAAAGAGACCGAGGGTATCGGGAAAATTTAAGGCGGTGAGGAGACTAAGGCTCCCAAGCCCTCACGTTGTTCGAAAGCGTCATCTTCGCGGTCGGGATTGAACGCTGAAATCCCAAACCAAGACGGTGACTCGCGGTAAGAAGAGAAGATGTTTCAATCAGAATATCGGGGACATGTTCGTGCAAATTGTCCCTCTCCACTCTTGACTTGTTACCGGTGTGGGTGTGAAGGTCATCGGGAGAAACACTGTGAGACAGTTTCCGAATTGGCAAAGAATGCCGCCCTGAGAGAGAGCAGAGCTAGTGATCGGGAAGTGTCCCGAAACCCTATGTTTCCTTCTGAAGATCCTAGCATGGGAGAATGAAGATTTTGTACTATGTCATAAACGTTGCTGTTTCAAACAATCGTGACTTCGATCGTATTTTGTTTCATTGCTTTACGTCTCCAACCCTTGTTGTTCTAAGTTTCGGGGTCGTAATATCTTTTTAGTATGTGGGAATGTGTTACCCGTACTTTTCTTGATATTTTCAGTATTGTGTGACCTTTCATTGTTGGTAATTCAATTGTTACCCGTACTTGTTTCTATCGCATAGCCGTTTTAGTCGGGTGCGACTTGTTGTAGCGTACGTTTCTTCGATTAAATGTGTGCATGTGATGTGGTATGTGATGCGTCGTTAATTGCTCGTTATTGTTTGAAACATAGTCGGTGGCGTTGCGTTAGTCGTCGTGGGGCGTGTTTTCACGCCGTATATTCCTTTGCGTTACTTGTAACGTTTCGCCGATGGGCGTAAGTTACGCGCTTCCTTGCGTATCTTGTTGAGTTTTCCTGGCGGGATATTGCTCCTTCCTACTTGCTTTAAGTTTGGGACGAAACTTCTTTTAAGAAGGGTAGAATGTAATATCCGCAATTTTCGATTTTCGGTAAATTTCTTTTTCAGCGAGTCCGTTTTGACGACTCGCTCATGACCGCTTCGTCATTTCGAGAATGATTAATTCTGCACTTTTTGTCATCCGAGTTCGTTTTGATGTCGTTTGTTGAATTCCGAGCTTTTTAGCGACTTTTCCGCACTTGAGTTCGATTCTTGCGAATCTCGTGCGAAACTGTTGTTTCGAGTTTCTCGTAAGTTCATTTAATGATATTATTCATGTTGCGAGCTTTGGTTTGGTGTTTCGATCGCGTATCGTGAGTTTCGGACGTTTTGGGCCATTTTCGTAATTTCCCAAAGTTTTGGGTAATTACTTCCGTTGTCGAATTCCGAGCCTTCGGGTGGTGAATCGTGTGTTCCATTAGCTCTTAGATTCGTCTTTGCGAGTACTTCGTGGTAGTAACCCGATTCGTATTCGTGTTCGGGTTTGGGTCGTTCGGACGTAATTTTCGGGCTTCGGGAGGGGCTGCCAGCCTGTGCAACACGGCCCCAACGGCAGCCTGCAGGCGCCGTGTCTGCGCCGGGTCGGCCAGAGGGCGGCTGCCGAGACACGGCCGAGACACAGCGCCTGCAGCGTTTGGGTTGCCGCGTGTCCGGCAGGTATAAATATGGCAGGCATGGGTTTTTCTTCATTTTTATCACTCGTTTCATACCCTTCCGGCCGGAGATTTCATGATCATGGAGGGATGTTGTTAGGGGTTAAATCCATGAAGTTTTGGAGTTCATAACATCGATTAATCCTTCCATAACTTGCTCCGATCGACCGAATCAAGGCAAGTTTTCTTAAAATCTAGTTTTGGGGGTTTTAGTTGATTTTGTCCGATTTGATCGTTTTAACTCATATTTCGATGGATAATTGTAGATTAAGTAGTATTCTATCATTTTTATCATCTTTCCACGGTTTTACCATTTCCGATTAAATCGTTTATATGAACTTTCGTTTGACGCCTTCAAGGTGTCCGGGGAAATGCCGCAGAGAGAAAATTGGTCGTTTTGCGATGTTTTCCTCGTGTGATTTGTTGTTTATTTGATGATAGGATACTAGGGACGAATTCCCCACAAAAATCTAGTGTTGAGCCTTTCCGATCGCCGTTTTCATTGGAGTTCCGGATTTCTCCAATCAACCGCATTTTACAAGTATTCGTGAGAGATTTCCAAGGCAAGTACCTTGATATACGAATTGTAACTGCGTGAAATCATTGTTGTCGAAGTGTATGAATTTATACGGATGTATAAATGTGTGTGTATATATATATATATATGTGTGTGTGTGTGTGTATGTATATATATATATATATCTAGTTTTATATATGTATATATATTTATATGTTAAATATATGTATGTATACACATATATTGATATAAGCGCCTATATTGGTGAATGACGAGTGATGAATACTAACACTAGATGACGTACTCGACTTGGATTGATGGGTAAACTATATTTACTCTTATAATATAGTAAGGTTATATATATATACATACATGTATATATATATATTCGGTTGAGTCGCAATATAGGGATATATGTGCGGTGTTGATTGGTTATGCTTGAAGGCTTATTGTGATTGAGTTTGATTGATAACGTGCGTGTTATTGTTTATTTGTGTAGTTATGGATCAAGGAGAAAATTGTGTAACTTGATGTACCGAGTTGAAAATTGTTGTGACGTTTGTCCATGTGCTTGATGTTTGTGATAATGTGGATACTTGTTGTGAGAAACGTCGTATCCGGAACCTCGAGGCGGGCGTGCACTCCGGCACAGTGTATCTTGCAATGTGCGGCTCCATATGTTTGGTGAACACCGGTGTTACCTAATGCGCGTGCAAGGCGCTCTGTCGGGAGTGATCGCGGCGCGGTGACATGTTCAAGGGGCGGCCAACATAGTGGAGTGAACGCCGGTACAGTGCGCAAGGGAGGCGCTGGCGGGCTTATTGGTTGCGGGTATTTGAGTGATAGCTAAGACCCCGTTACCGAACGATGTTCTTATCTCAAATTCTTTCAACTCACTTTTAAATGTTTGTCTTGATATAGACCGCGATTCGTGTTTTTGAAAGTTTGTTTCAACCTGTTTTTAAAGCGTTGGTATCAGGGTTAATTAACCAAGGAGGTTTGACGAAATCTCCGAGGGTTAATTAATCGGGGGTCTTGAGCAGGATATGTCGAATGAGAGATTGTGCCGTTGATTGTATTGTGGTGCTATTCTGTGTATTGGGTCGAGGACCCTGTGAAATGTTGAGATGTTGGTTCTCGTGATGATGTTATTTGGATTGTGTTGAGAACCTTGTGAGATGTTGTAATGATTTCGTTTGTGACAGTGTTCTATAAATTGGGTCAAGGATCCCAAGTAACATTGACTTGGTTTTCGTGTAATTGTCTTCCATATGTGGGGTCAAGGACCCGAGAGCTTTTGAAATTATTTCCAAAAGTATTTCCATTCGATTTTAAAAACCCCCAGACGGCCCGAGTCAATAATAACATTTGCAAACTAACTTATCAAAACATTTTTCCTTTTACAAAGGGATTTTCCTGACTCCTTGGGCTCGTTTAAAGTTTCATTGATGTTATGTTCCGTAAAGAGAATATGACTATGTGATTATCTTTCACCTTGTGTATGCGAGTGTTATTCTGTGTGGACTATAGGAATGTATGGTTTGTGTTAAGGCTTCACGGCGGTTGAATTTTGTGTTATTCTTGTCGTATATCTTGTATACTATGTACTTGCACTAGCAAAATTCCAGTTTGCTAACCCCCGAGTTTTCGGGGGGTGGGTGCCTGTTATGCGCTCAGGTTTTGGCAGCTCGGGAGCAGTCACGGGATTGGCTTGGAGGGCACCAGAGTCAGAGTCTTTCCTTTTGTATCATTTTGGTCGGTATTTCTCCGTCGTTCGAGTATTCACCCTTGTATGGGTGTAGTTATCATTTATTAAATTGAGTTGTCATTCTTTTCTGTGTTCAAGTTTATTGTTGTCATTGTAATATGAATGTCGTTAGTTTCTGAATTGGTTTATGACCTTGTCGGTCTGCTTTCTATTTAATTTTGACCCCGGTTGGTCAATCACTGAGTAGTCTTTTGGGAGTTTAGCCTGGTAGATCCTTGTGATAAGGGTCTACGGCGTGTGACATTCCCGGTCATATTCTGGGGGTGTTACACTTAACATACCACTCGGCACTAACATACGCTCACCGAATACTAATATTAAGATCGTAAAGTAGTGACACTAGGTTGGTTCACGGTTAGAACACTAAGTAAGAACTAAACCGAGAACGATAAGGTACTCTTATAAGGGCTGAACGATCGTTTCGAAAATGAAGTACCGTTGTTTAAAAGTTCATTGTTTCACAAGGTGTTGAGGGTTTTGTGTTAAATAAGGAAACGAATGTCAAATCCCCATATGATCGGCCAAGATGATTCGACCCCCAATATTACTCAAGACGACAAGCATGCTTAAATATTTCGCAAGGAAAACGACACTACGGTGATTCGGTTTAAGTTCAAGGACCTAGTCGATACATATATGTATCGCCTCAAGAACATGGAGGACATTGTCATAACAATTTCTTCTAACATATATGAATTTCTCCAATGGAAACATAAAAAGGAATCGGAGAATATAATCAAATCATGCTTATTACTCCCATGAATTAAGGATGCTACAAGTTAAGGTTTCATCCACCGAGGCTAAATCAAGACTCTACGTAATGAAAGAAAGATAAGGTATAATCGGGTTCTAAACTACAAAACATGGTCTTTGGACTCAAAAGATCATTATCTAGTCCAAATATTTCCAAAACAAGCTCAAAGTATAGTTTAAGAATGTAAACTCTAGCTTGGTGAATCGTAACATACCTTAAGAGATGAAAGAATAAGAAAATCTTCAATAAACTCTTCACCTAAGCTTGATCACCAACTCACCCGGCCTAAGCTTCCCAAATTCGGAGGCAATTGATGATATGAGGGATATGAGGTGAAGGATAGTCTCAAGAACGCAAAAATCGCCAAGGCAAAAGTGGGAAATGAAGTGAGGGTCATGTTCTATAAATAGATTTCTAAGTATTACGACGTTATGCAATAACCCCTTACGACGTAACAAGCTTAACGTCGTTATACCTAGCCTTAACGCACGTAATCGCCTCACCGAGTTCATCGATCGATTTCGCCATTCCTTTACGTGCGTAGTCACGCGGGTTTTACGTACGTAATACTCATGTCAATAGCGTACGTAACACATGTACCAAAGCGAACTTAACGCCTATGTCCGTGTTCATGCGGGAATCACACGAATCTTCCCGGCCCTCTCTTCGCCCCCACAAGCCGACCCTTATCCGAACCCAAGTTGACTTAGCTTACGACGTTAAGGACATCGATAACGACGTAACATCAATCCTTAGCGTACGTTATGAACGTCATTAACGACGTTAGTACGTGCAAAATCATGCATGCAATGCTTAAAGATATAAAAACATAAGGGCACAAATACGGGAAACCAATCTACGATTTATAACATCACGAAGTCGAAATAATACAAGGTTGAGTACAAGATAAATACACCATTTATTCGGGCATTACATACTACCCCTCTAAAAAGAAGTTTCGGCCCGAAACTTAAGACGAAAATAATTCCGGGTATCTCGACTTCATACTCTCCTCCGTTTCCCAAGTTGCTTCTTCGACTCCATGTCGAGACCACTGAACTTTTACCAAGGCGATCGGTTTATTCCTCAACTGCTTGACTCGACTCTCGAGTATCTTTATTGGTCTCTCTTCGAAGGTGCCGTCATTAGCTATCTCGATCTCGTCGAAATCAATAATATGTAGGATCTCGTACATACTTCCGCAATTGGGATACGTGAAACACGTTGTGAACGTGACTCGGCGATGGCGGTAAGGCCAACTCTGTATGCTAAATCCCCAACTCTCTCGAGGATCTCAAAGCGGTCCGATATATCTCGGACTTAGCTTGCCTTTCCTCCCAAAACGGAAAATTCCCCGTGTAGGAGACACCTTCAATAGTATGTGATCCCCAATGTTGAACTCCAGAGGGCGACGACGTACGTCCGCATAAGACTTCTGTCGACTCTGGGCAGTCAACAGTCTTTCTCTAATCAAAGCTATTTTCTCTTGAGTCTGAACTATCAATTCCGGTTCCGTCCCGATCAAATCCAAGAATCATCCCGGCCAGGGGTGATCGACATCTCCTCCGTACAAAGCTTCAAACGGTGCCATCTTAATAGAAGCATGCCAAGTTATTGTAGGTGAATTCAATCAATGGCAAATGGACTTCCCAATCGTTGACCAATCCAAAGCACAAGCTCTAAGCATGTCTTCTCATGCGTATAGTCCTTTCGGATCGACCGTCCGTCTGAGGATGATAAGCCGTGCTAAAGTTTAGCTCGGTCCCCAAAGCCCCGTGAATCGCCTTCCGAAGTGCGACACGAAGCGACCATCTCGATCCGAAATAATGGTCTTCGGCGTTCCATGCAACCCGACTATCTCCGCAATAAATACTCGCGCCAACCTCTCGGGTCCCCATGTATCTTTAATTCCCAGAAATGAGCCGACTTGGTTAGTCGATCAACTACAACCCAAATCATGTTCATTCCCGTCCTAGTCCTTGGCATACTAGTGATGAAGTCCATCGAGATATCCTCCCACTTCCATTCAGGATCGGAAGCGGTTTTAACATTCCGGCAGTCGTTGATGTTCAATCTTAACTTGCGACAAGTTAAACACTTCGAAACGTACTCCGCTACGTCCTTCTTCATATTCCCCACCAAGTTTTGCTTTAAATCCTTATACATCTTACTACCTGGGTGAATAGAATAGGCGCGCCATGAGCTTCCTTCAAAATTGTCCGTCTCAAATCATCATCCTCGGGAACGCAAAGTCGACTCAAATCTCGAACTCCATCGTCTTGTACCACGAATCCGGGCTTTTCCTTCTTTACTTCATCACATAATCGAAGGATCGGAGAATCGCTCAATTGTTTAGACTTGATCTCCTCGACTAGTGATGAAGTTAGTTCCATCACATAAAGTTGCCCTTGGATTCTGGTGCCCATACTTCGATCCTTCGCGGATCGGTTCTCGTTGAATCTTTGGTTTGGGACGTAAGTGCTTCCAACACTCGAAGAGAAACAGTTTCGGCTCAAGGCATCGGCTACTACGTTTGCTTTCCCCGGATGATAGAGAATCTCCAAGTCGTAATCCTTGATCAATTCCAACCACCTTCTCTGCCTCATGTTTAATTCTTTCCATCAAAATGTACTTGAGGCTCTTATGATCAGTAAAGATCCGGTGAGTGCCGTACAAATAATGTCTCCAAATTTTCGGTGCAAAGACTACATTTGCTAACTCCGTATCATGAGTCGGGTAATTAACCTCATACGGCTTCAATTGCCGAGAAGCATAAGCAATCACTCTATCCTTCGCATCAATACACAACCTGCAGACCACGATTCAAGCGTCGCTGTATACCATGAATCCATCACCCTCGGCGGTGCTAATATAGGTCTTGCCGTCGGCCTCCTCTTAAGTTCGTCAAAACCACTGGCACTTCTCATTCCACATGAATTTTGGGTTTTACGTAATAGCCGAGTGAGTGGACGAGCAATTTTGGAAAATCCTTCTACAAAGCGGCGATAATATCCAGAAGTCCTAAGAAGCTTCGTACTTCCTTCACGTTTTTAGGAGCTTCCCAATCCAAGATTGCTTCGACTTTCTTCGGTCCACCGAACTCCGTCGGGTGATATCACATGCCCAAGGAAGGTTACTTCCTTAAGCGTAACTCGCATTTTGAAAATTTTGCATACACAAATGCTCCTTCCTCAAGGTGCTCAAAACCACACGCAAATGCTCGGCATGCTCCTCTGCGTTCTTGAATATATCAGATGTCATCAATGAAGACGACCACAAATTTATCCAAGTATTCCAAGAATACCCGATTCATCAATTGCATGAATACCGCAGAGCATTGGTAAGTCCAAACGGCATCACTATGAATTCATAATGCCCGTCTCGATCTCAGCGATTTCGGTATATCCGATTCCTTAATCCTCAACTGGAGGTATCCTGATCGCAAGTCAATCTTCGAGAATACCCTTGCCCCTTGCAATTGATCAAACAAGTCGTCGATCCGAGGTATAGGATACTTATTCTTGATTGTCATCTTGTTGAGCTCCCTGTAATCAATACACAATCGGAGGGATCCGTCTTTCTTCCGGACAAAGAGAACAGGCGCTCCCCAAGGAGAAACGCTAGGTTGGATATAGCCCTTCAGAATAATTCCTCCAGTTGCTTCTTGAGTTCATACATCTCGGTTGGCGCCATGCGGTATGGTGCTCTGGAAATAGGAGCTGCTCCAGGCTCTAATTCGATAGTGAATTCCACTCCCCTTTGCGGAGGTAACCTGTAGTTCGTCAGAAATACATCTCGAGAACTCATTCACAAGCTGAAATAGACGAGAGCTCTACTCCTTCCTCTTTCCTCATGGCATAGCACCAAAGTCCTTGACATCCTGCCGAGAATTTCTGACTTTCATTGCCTTGATCAATTTTCCCGAGCTTCCCGGTCTCCATCCTCGGAATAAGTGTTCAGATCCGTCATTAGCAACGATGGAAATGACTCTCTCTCGGTAATTCAGCACAGCTCCATAACGGTTGAGCCAATCATCCCCGAGAATTAAATCATCACCGTAGATGTCAACTACAATAAGATTCGATGGCCAATCTCTTCCTTCTATAGATACTGGGAAATCCCTAGCTTCTAGGGTTCCCACAATTTTCTCTCCGCTCGGTAATCCCACAACATAAGGTTCACAGTTATACAAGCACGAGATTTTCAAACGATTAACACAGTTCAAAGATATAAAAGAATGCGTGGCTCCTGAATCGAACAAGACACTAACTGGTTGCAAAAGGATCTGAATCGTACCTGATGCAACAGCTGTGTTCTGATCCTCAGATTTCCTCATTTCGTACAGGCGCGGAGGAACGGACCCAGCACTGGATGCCTCTCTCTTCCCAGCGTTCTGCTGCTGAAATCCACTCTGCTGTGTCTGGTTCACACTCGTCTCCCTCGGGACTGGAGCTGGAGTACGAGTACCAAAAGATCGGGTCGCATTCCCACAAAATGTTGCACGATGTCCTTCCTGTCCACACTCGAAACAGGTCACAGCAGGCGCGAAACAATCACGTCGAACATGTCCCGCCTTGCCACAGTTATAGCACTTCTTCCCTGTGTCTGAAACAGTTGGTGCTGCCCGGAACTTCTTTCCACCTCGAGAAGGATGTGGAGGTCTCCTGGATGAATGAAAAGAGGACTGACCCCTGCGAGGCCCTCTGCTCTTATCCTCCGTGAAGTTGCCAGACACCTTCTGTTTCTTTGCTTCCGTCGATTTCTCTACTGCTGCCTCTTTCATATCATAGGCTAACGCCTTGTCCTGATACTGTCGCAAGGTGGTACATTCAAATCCGGACATATACTGCTGTTTTTCCGGCTTAATTCGCATGTCAAAATGAAAATCTTCTCCGCCTCGGTCCCGACCAAGTGGCGCACATAAGTTAGCCGGTGATTAAAAGTCTTAATCACGTCCGTCACGTATGTTCCCGAATCTTGTGGTGAGAAAAACTCCCGAACTCGGGCTTCTCTAGCCCAGGCGAGGACAATCTGCGCCTCCATCATCAACTTGAATTCCGTCCAGTCAACATTGTGCTCCTCCTGGTCGAATGGCCTCCCACCGCCGAAAGCATCCCCTGTCAAGATACCTTGGCGGCCGAACCTTTACATCGTTGGGATAGTTAATCCCTGCAAAAATCTTCTCCAACTCCTTCAGCCAATGATCCCAAGAAAGCGTCTCAGCCGAACCATCAAATTTCGGAGGATGCAATTTGATCACCTCGGTAAGCCATCTATCTCCTCGATTATCCACGTTATCTTTGTTGTCCCATCGCCGTCTGCATGCGATCCACAACTTGAGCAAAGCCGGTTTATCTGGGCAACCACTGCCGAAGCACTCCGACACGTTAGGATCTGCATTATTATTTGCCGATCCCTGCTGTCCCCCGGAATGGGAATCCGTTCGACTAGCGGTTATCTCTGGGGTAGATACCGACTCTTCTTGTCTCGCATTTCCACGTCCGCGTCCACGACCGCGTCCGCGTCCACGACCGCGTCCGCGTCCACGACCTCCTCTCAACATACTGTAAACATAAATATTCAATATCCAGGGCAAACTTTCTAAAAACACATCCATCAATGCTCACAAAACATGAATTAAATAAAACGGTAGTATTTGAGATTAGGAAGCTTACAACCACGGT
>JAWKAU010000893.1:0-27000 GCA_033398695.1 Orobanche coerulescens
AATTCTTGTGAAGAACTCAGTCGGAACCCTTAGTTCGTTGCCTTCTTTGGGGTCAGAGCTTCCCGGTCGAGCAGTGTTACGCGGGCGTTCGGTAGTGGTTATTAAGGCAAGTATCTTACTATACGACTTGTATCTTGCGACTAGTAATCACGTATGAGATTTATGAAGATTTTGCTTGTCTTCGTAAATATGTTCCGTTTGAGTTGTTTGTGCTTTCCGAAATTTGAAGGCTTTGTGATAATAGTGCTATATTGGTATATGTGTTATTGTTGTTGTGCGATGCATTGTGTCTGCGAGCGTGTGGTATGTTGGTTGTCGTCGTTGATTGATGATAGTTGTTGAGAGTGTTGAGATTGTGTTATGTGCGTGTGGCGTACGGTTTTGTAGTGATCAACATGATTGACTAAGCTGTGCTCATTGTTGTATGTAATGTGATGTCTTTGGGCGCTAAGTTCACTCGTGCGGGTTCGGCGGGGCCTACGAGGATTCATGGCATAGGTCCGTGGGATCGAACTTAGTGTGTGGTCTTTGAGGTCGATCGTGCGGAGTCAGCGAGGCCTACGATGATTCATGCGCAGTCCATTGAATGCGGACACGATGCGTCGGCCGTGCGGGTTCGACGGAACCTACGGTGACACGTGACACATGTTCATGGGGTCGGGACTGTTTGTTGTGATTGTTGTGTTTGCTCAATCCGTGTGGGTTGTTGAACCTACGGAGACTCGTGGCAAGCGATCACGGAGTCATGAGCATGATTGATTGTTGTGATTGTTGTGTTTGCTCAATCCGTGTGGGTTGTTGAACCTACGGAGACTCGTGGCAAGCGATCACGGAGTCATGAGCATGATTGATTGTTGTGATTGGTTAAGTCCGTGCGGGTTGTTGAACCTACGGAGACACGTGACAGGGGATCACGGTGTCACGAACCATGTTTTGTAAATCAAACTTTTTGTAAGAAAGTTTTAAGAAAAGAATGTTGGGCCGAGCCCCATGAGATTTAGGGAAATGTTTTCGTCTTGTAAATTGTTGAAATACAATTTTGAGATTTGAGTTAAGACCACTAATATTTTGAAAGGTTTTGAAATTCTAAAATTTAGAGGTGATAATCTTATTTTGAATGCTTCATAGCTTATCTTTCCTTGTGAAAAACTCCAGGGGATATTTTGATACTTGATTGTCATATTTGATTCACGATTATTACTTGCTTGTTATATTTCGTATGATTTGATACTTGCACTAGTAAAGCATTGGAGTTTTCTTGTAATACCCTCGCCTTTAATATTGTATTTCATGATTTAAGTTAAGTATTGTTGCACCATATCGTGATGTGTAGCATGTCTGACGAATTATGTTAAGTTGGATTCATGGTCATTCATACTATATTAGTTGTTGGGTGATATTGCGAAAATTCCATTTATGCTCGTTATAGTACTTAACGTCGTTAACATGTATTCTTAACGTGCGCTATGAAGGCCGCCTTACGTGCGTAACACCGATCGTTAACGTGCGTAATGCGGAAGATTCTCCGGCAATCCGCCTTTCGGCGGGTGGGGTCGAGCAAGGGTAGCTGGTGGGAGTCGATCGCGGCGGCCCAGTCAGCGGCCACTACGTGCGTAATGGCGGCTTGGTTACGTGCGTAGCAGGCTGCGTGTTTTTAGGCGGTGAGTTTGATGAAATTGGTTACGTGCGTAATGATCATAAGATTACGTGCGTAAAGGCTATAACGTCGTTAACCACGTTCGTTAACGTCGTAATGTCGATTCGATTATAAATGTAGGACTTGCCATTCATTTCCTACTCGACCTTTTTCAATCTCCCGACTAAAGAGCGATTCCCTTCCCTTCCAACTTCGTTTCTAAGCCTTTCTAACTTGTGTTGGAGCCTCAACACTTGATTGGTGACTTGGAGAAGCTAGAGATTGAAGTATATTCCTTGAAGTGTTGGTGTTGTTCTTCATTTTAAGGTTGGTCTTTCTTTAACTCATATCAATTCCATGTTTACGATGATGTTAGTAGATAAATACTTCACATAATGATAGTTTAGATTAGTGTAAACATGATAAGTTAATTGAATCATACTCAAATCAAGTGAAGATTAATTTTGAAGGTGTTAGTATTGCTTCTTGAGGTAAATAACTTCATAATATGATTGTGTTGATAATGATATACATAAAACACGAGGTATAGCATGATAATCGGAAGTTGATTTTAGTCTCTACACTAGGAACATGTTAGAGATGATGTCCTTAATGATTAAAAGTGAGAAATGTTAAGATTGTCTTGAACATTCTATTGATCCTTAAAGGTTGCATGAAACCATGATTTTGGCCTTTAAAACCTTTGTGATGGAATTGTTGGAAAGATGATGTTAACCCTTTGAAGATGATCTTTGTTAGATGGATGAAATTACTTCAAAAATCTCAAGTATCGATGGTATAACTAGGCATTTAATAAATTCTTCAAAGTAAAACAATGAATGTTGATAGGAGGAAGTTGTAATCTCCGTGCGTTGAATTTATCGATTTCACCAAAGAGTGTTAATCACTACATTAATAGGTTAATAATGTTCTTAAGAGAGTTGTGTTGAATATGACGATACAAATACGGTAGATGAATAGCGAATTCCATTTCATTAATCCGTGCATGTCTAGAGGAGTAAATTAAGATAATGTTCTTAACTCACTAAAAACTTGAACTTACGTTTCATATAATAATCAAGTTTTGAATGAAATCGTCGGTAAATAATGAAGAATGTAATTAAACACAACTTATATCGTAATTGGAAGTGTCGATGATTTGAAGCGATATCCTCACGATATTACATTGATGATAAAGCTGGACATCAAGAATTTGACATCAAGATTAGAATATGTAATGAACATGATAAACATGCGATGATTTGTAATAAGAACATTAAAATGGTCGATAGGATAATCTATTTATTCAAAGTGAATTCTGAATATTGTTCGGCGATAATACCATTATCATACGAATGTGTTCTTGAATGGATTATATTTCATTCAAGGTTGCTTGTTCACGTGAGTATTGTTAGGCGAGGATACCGTTCGTTTGACCATTCAAAGAAGGATTATTCGTCTACGGAATTGAAGCAAGTTATCTTGCTTGGTTATAGTGATGGTTGAATTCTAGTTATTATTATGCAGTTCGTGGGTATGAAAGGTTCTGATAATCAATGATTCGTGATATGGTGATACACTTGATCGTATTGTCATGGTGTTGGTGATGATACCGGAATTACCGTCCTTATTACCGTTAGTTCTTTTGAGCTTTGTTGACACTTCGGTGAGTTGTTCGATTCCCTCGTAAAAGTGTAATTCGTTGAGTTTCGTTGTCATGTTGCATCGTGACATCTCTGGAGTCATATCTGCGCGCCGATTGGTTATGTGTAGGATTTTTAGCCGGGCACTTGATGATCATGCGTGGATGTTTTCCGCATTTAGATCGTGCACACGAGACGTAGTTCGTGAGGCTAATTAGGTACATCGTCCACGTATATTACGGATTAGTATACGGGGTGGACATGTGCACGGACACATTTCGGATCGGGCGTCTTGTAACGTCCGTCTTGAGCCATAGTATGTAGTCGTTCGTATACTTGATTATGTTTGACGATTGGGGTGATTGTTTATACGCCTTGGGTATATTCGGTAGTCGGTGGATTTCTTTGAAATCGGTATATATATGAATTGTATAATGCCATGAGAATTATTATCATGTATAGGTGACCACTGTGGTTTGGGGCGAAATACTTGTATTTCGGGCGAGAAAGGGCAAGGCACGGGAGGAGCACAATGGCGACGGAGGATTACGATGTATGCTATTTGGGGCCCAGAGTCTTTTAGTTGTTCGGTTATATTTTAAGCGTGACTTTCGTTTTATTTTTGTGTCGGATGAATGTACTAAAACTTGTTAGAGTCGCCCATCGTCATATAGTCTGTCTAGTGTTTGGATCTGTGTATGTTTGCTTGTATTTAAAAATATGAATAACTCATACTCCACAGGGTTTTGATAAATATCGTGAGTACGGTGCCACATTGTCGGATTTTAAGTGTATTTTGTGATATTGCACAGTGGGTCCCGGGAGGGATCCACGGCCTTTGTAATAACCCTTGTTTTTGGGTATTACGAGAAGATGGTATCGAGAGAGCGTGTGTTTTTATTTTGAGTCATTGTAGGATCGAAATAGCATCAAGAAAACTTCGTGCCACGTGTAACTGTGCAAGCGCTGACCGTCGAATACGGTATGTTCTCATGAACCATAATTTGATTTACGGCATGATATTGTGATGTATTGGTCTCCTTACGTATCTTGGCATCTTGCTACCATGAGGCAAAATTCATCTATTGAAGAGAACCTAAATTAATTATGTGATTGGAATTGTTTCGACTTAATGTTGATATGATATTGAGTGTGTAACACTTGTAGTGCGATGACTCTTTACAAGCTGCTTTGTTGGATAGGAAATTCCTGTTGTTATTAACTTAGCATGAATTGTGATTGATAAATCAAAGCGTACTTGTGACTTGATTCTTTCGGTATGGAAAGGAACCTTAGGGGCCGTGGCGAGAGGGGCGAGGCCGCGGAAGAGGCGAATTCGATACCACGAGCTATGAGACGCGAATGTGGAGCGAGTTCGCGACGGTGGTCGCCTTCTCGGTACCAATCACACCACAGGAGAGAATGCACGTGCGATCCTTACACCGTGATGCGGGGCATGATGGCCCAAATGACCCGAATGGGTGGTGATGGAAACTATGCGAAGGAATACTGCTTGGTCAGCGGGGACAACGGCCTCCGCCCACAGTACTGGCGGGATCGTGAGCCGGATTATTAGCGACATATCACGTCGGCGACCTCCGACTTTTGAAGGCTCATCGAGCTGCCGACGTGTCTACCTGGATAGAACATTTCGGCTGTTCGAGATGGTGGAGTGCCCGGAAGGAAAATCGAGTTCTTTGTGGCGGCTACTACCTTAGTAAGAGTGCCCATACTTGGTGGCTTTCTGTGAGGCTGCCGAAGGCGCAGTACTAGGGAGGAATTTAAGACTCTTATGCTAGATCGTTACTATCCTGCACCCCTCAGTGAAGCCAAGCGTCCGAATTATTAAACCCAGGCCATCGGAAGGCGAAGATGTGTTAGCAATTCTTTGAAAAATTCCAAGCACTTCTCCCTTTTGCTAAATCGGTTGTCAGTTCGGAAGGTGATAAAATCAAATATTTCCTCAAGAGGCTTAAACCCCGAATGAGGATGCAATTACTCAATCACCAGCATGCGACCTTCTGGAGTTTATTGAGAAGGCTTTGGAGTATGAACTTACTGCGAAGGAGATTTCTAAGAGACAACCTCGGTTTTCCAACAAGAGATCCGGGCAGGACCCGAGGAGGCAAGCAGGGGTATTCAAGAAACCCGGCTGTGCCAAATCCTTACGGCGGCCACCTATGGCACCAAAGCCGCGAGCGCACTCTCGGGCAATCGGCTCACACATCGTGTGTTATAAGCGTGGGGACCGAGGCATATCAGCTCCAAGTGTCGGCCGGCCGTTACTGTCACACTTGCGGGAAGAAGCAGTCATCGCTCGCTATTGCCAAGAGTGGACTCGGGCGTGCCCAGCGGCATCTCTTGCTCGGTCTGATCTTGTTCGAGCGTGCTCCTCCATCCGCTTCTTACCGGACTAAGGCGAACAAAGGGATAGGCCGTGGAAACCAAGTTGGTACACACCTTAGGGGTTGCAAAACCCGAGTTTACGAGATGAAGAAAGCCGATGATCCGGCCGGCATGATTGCGGTACTCTCGAGATCCACTCTCGGCCGTTTGTGTTCTTTTTGATCTTGGTGCTTCACACTCCTTTTTGTCTAGTTCTTGCTTGAGTCGTTTGCATTTGAATCGTGTTATCAATTGTGAACCTTATGTAATTGGTCTAGATGGTAGAAGAATTATTGGGAGTCGTGAAGTCTGAAGCTGTCAGATTAGCATAAACAAGTGAGTGGTTGTCGACTTGATTGTGGTGGATTTACCTAAAGATGATGTAATCTTGGGTATTGGTGGATGGATCGTCACGATGCCGTCCTTAGCGTCCGTAGCGAATGGTGGCCGTCACATCGGATGATGGCGTCGAGTGTATTTTTCGGGGTGATAATCCCGATCATTACAGGAGAGTCATCGGCGCTATGAAGGCTATGAGATTACTAAACCGAGGATGCATTGGTTATTGGTGTTACATGACTAAGGCAATTTGGCCGGCGATCAAATTGATTGATATTCCGGTAGTTCGAGATTATCCGGATGTATTTCGGACGAGCTTCGGGAATACCCCCACGGCCGAGAGGTGGAATTCACCATTGAGTTGGATCGAGGGCGTCCCGCTTTCGAAAGCACCATACCGTATGGCCCGGCGAGATGCGGGAATTAAAAGACAACTCGAAGAATTAGCGAGAAAGTGCGTTCGACCCGGTGCATCCCCTTGGGGAGCGCCGGTGTTATTAAATGCGGAAGAAGGGCGGATCTGCGTTTGTGTATTGATTACGGGAGTGAACAAGGTAACAATTAAGAACAAGTATCCTTTACCTCGCATCGATGACCTATTGGATCGGCTCGAGGAGCGGCATTGTATTTTCCAAGATCGACTTGAGGTCGGGGTACCACCAATTGCGGATTCGAGTCGGCGTCCAGAAAACGACTTTTACTTTTCGCTATGGGCATTATGAGTTCGTTGTCATGCCATTGGATGACTAATGCACTGCGGTATTCATGGAATTGATGAATCGGGTTTTATTAATTATCTGGATCGTTTTGTAGTCGTTTTTATTGACGATATCTTGGTCTACTCTCGTGATCATGAGGAGCATGAGTGTCACCTCGCCGGAGTTCTCGATGCGTTAAGGCGAGAACAACTCTATGGAAAATTTTCCAAGTGTGAATTACGGATGTCGAAGTTATTTTTAAGGTCATGTGATATCGGCGGAGGAGTAAGAGTAGACCCACGGAAGGCGGAAGCTATCAGGGCCCAGCTACCCAGAAGAGCGTGAAGGAAGTTCGTAGTTTTACGGGTCTGCAGGCTATTACAGACGATTCGTGGAAGGATTTTCCAAAATTGCTCAACAGATGACTAATCTGTTGAGAAAAGATAAAGTACTTGTGGTGGAAGCATGTCGGCAAAGTTTTGATGAACTCAAAGGTCGATTAATTTATTTTGTTTTGGTACTACCTAGAGGGACGGAAGGATTCGCGGTATACGGCGATGCATCGAGGCGGGGCCTTGGCTGCGTATTAATGCGGGGCGGGAAAGTGATCGCCTATGCATCCAGACGATTGCGTCCTTACGAGTCAACTACCCGACTCATGACTTGGAGTTAGCGGCCGTAGTGTTTGCTTTAAAAATGCGGCGCCACTATACGTATGGAGTTACTGCCCGATTTTTACGTACCACAAGAGCACGAAGTATATTTTTACCCGAAGGAGTTGAATATGAGACAAAGGAGGTGGTTAGAGCTAATCAAAGACTATGATATCGAGATCCTTTATCATCCGAGCAAAGCAAGCGTGGTTGCCGTGCCTTGAAACGCAAGGCAGTGCGAGGCGGAATCTTGCTTCGTTTGACCGCCCGAGAGGAGTTGCGATTAGAGTTCATGAGACCGAGAGATTGAGGTCTGGATACAACGCATTCAGGGCAGTGTGCATGCTTGAGATTTCACCATCCATTGATGAGGCGATCGGGGCCGAAGCAGATGTCGGACCCATTCTTATCCGAGTCGAGGAGAAATCGATCGGGAAGGCCTGGTTGTAGTTCACGAGGATGGTATTACGCTTTAAAAATCGAGTGTGTGTACCCAGAGACGAAGAGTTGAGAATACTATTACGAAGGAGGCTCATGCTACCCAGTATTCCATACACGGGATCAAACAAAATGTATAAGGATTTGAAGCCGTATTATTGGTGGGGTAATATGAAGCGGGAGGTTGCGAGTTCGTTTGAAATGTCGACTGTCGGAGTCAAGATTGAGCATCAGCGACCGGTGGCATGATGATACGCTTCTATTCCCAGTGGAAGTGGGAAGACATATCGATGGACTTTATTACTAGTTTGCCGAGCCGTCGAGGCATGAATACGATTTGGGTGGTTGTGGATCGATTGACTAAATCAGCCCACTTCTTGGAGATCAAGGATACTTGGGGCCCTAAAAGATTGGCCCGATTATTCATCAAAGAGATTGTGAGGCGCATGGCACCCCTAAGAGTATTGTATCGGATCGGGACGGGCCAGTTCGTGTCGCACGGAAGGCGGTTCATCGTGCTATGGGTACACGGTTGAACTTGATCTGACTTTTCATCCTCGAGACCGGCCAGTCGATCTGAAGGACAATTCAAACTCTAGAGGATATGTTGAGGGCATGTGCTCTCGATTGGAAGCTTGTTGGGAAGCCCATTGCCGTTGGTAGAATTCACATACAATAACGGTGGCACGCCTCGATCATGATGGCACCTTATGAGGCACTATATGGTCGTCGTTGTAGGTCCCCATTGTCTTTGGGGCCAATTATACGAATCTATTGATACGGAACACGATATGTTATTGGCGGCCGCGAGAAGATTTCCACGATCAAGAGCCGTCTATTAACGGCCCAAAGCCGCCGAAATCATATGCGAGATAATCGTCGGCGACCACTCGAGTTTGAAGTTGGTGACCATGTCTTGGTCAAAGTATCTCCTACTAGAGGTGTTTTCCGATTCGGGAAGAGAGGCAAATTGAGCCCAAGGTATATTGGTCGTTTGAGATCTGGAGCAGTAGGCGACCTAGCTATCGTTTAGCATTACCACCGACTTTGAGTCGGATTCACAACGTATTCCATGTATCTCGATTAAGGAAGTATGTTGCTGATCCAAGTCACGTTATTCAATTCGGCGAGGTCGAAATAGCCGACGACCATTCGTATGAGGAAGCGGCTGTGCGGATACTCGAAAGGAGAATTAAGCAGTGAGGAACAAGGCGATTCCCTTATTAAAAATTCGGTGGTCAAGACACGGAGTCGAGGAAGCTACGTGGGAGGCGAAGATAACATGCGAGAGAGATACCCATTGTTTACCCCTTAGTTTGGGGACGAAACTCCTTTTAAGGGGAGTATGTAATACCCTCGCCTTTAATATTGTATTTCATGATTTAAGTTAAGTATTGTTGCACCATATACGTGATGTGTAGCATGTGCCGCGAATTTTGTTTAGTTGGATTCATTGTCATTCATACTATATTAGTTGTTGGGTGATATTTCAAAAATTCCATTTATGCTCGTTATAGTACTTTTCGTTCGTTATCATGTATTCTTTACGTACGATATGAAGGACGCCTTACGTCGTAACAGATGCGTTAGCGTGCGTAATGCGGAAGATTCTCGACAATCCGCCTTTCGGCGGGTGGGGTCGAGCAAGGGTAGGCTGGTGGGAGTCGATCGCGGCGGCCAGTCAGCGGCCACTACGTGCGTAATAGCCGGCTTGGTTACGTGCGTAGCAATTGCGTGTTTTTAGGCGGTGAGTTTGATGAAATTGGTTACGTGCGTAATGATCATAAGATTACGTGCGTAAAGGCTATAACGTCGTTAACCCGCGTTCGTTAACGTGCGTAATGTCGATTCGATTATAAATGTAGGACTTGCCATTCATTTCCTACTCGACCTTTTTCAATCTCCCGACTAAGGAGCGATTCCCTTCCCTTCCAACTTCGTTTCTAAGCCTTTCTAACTTGTGTTGGAGCCTCAACACTTGATTGGTGACTTGGAGAAGCTAGAGATTGAAGTATATTCCTTGAAGTGTTGGTGTTGTTCTTCATTTTAAGGTTGGTCTTTCTTTAACTCATATCAATTCCATGTTTCTGATGATGTTAGTAGATAAATACTTCACATAATGATAGTTTAGATTAGTGTAAACATGATAAGTTAATTGAATCATACTCAAATCAAGTGAAGATTAATTTTGAAGGTGTTAGTATTGCTTCTTGAGGTAAATAACTTCATAATATGATTGTGTTGATAATGATATACATAAAAAAATAGTTATAGCATCATAATCGGAAGTTGATTTTAGTCTCTACACTAGGAACATGTTAGAGATGATGTCCTTAATGATTAAAAGTGAGAAATGTTAAGATTGTCTTGAACATTCTATTGATCCTTAAAGGTTGCATGAAACCATGATTTTGGCCTTTAAAACCTTTGTGATGGAATTGTTGGAAAGATGATGTTAACCCTTTGAAGATGATCTTTGTTAGATGGATGAAATTACTTCAAAAATCTCAAGTATCGATGGTATAACTAGGCATTTAATAAATTCTTCAAAGTAAAACAATGAATGTTGATAGGAGGAAGTTGTAATCTCCATACGTTGAATTTATCGATTTCACCAAAGAGTGTTAATCACTACATTAATAGGTTAATAATGTTCTTAAGAGAGTTGTGTTGAATATGACGATACAAATACGGTAGATGAATAGCGAATTCCATTTCATTAATCCGTGCATGTCTAGAGGAGTAAATTAAGATAATGTTCTTAACTCACTAAAAACTTGAACTTACGTTTCATATAATAATCAAGTTTTGAATGAAATCGTCGGTAAATAATGAAGAATGTAATTAAACACAACTTATATCGTAATTGGAAGTGTCGATGATTTGAAGCGATATCCTCACGATATTACATTGATGATAAAGCTGGACATCAAGAATTTGACATCAAGATTAGAATATGTAATGAACATGATAAACATGCGATGATTTGTAATAAGAACATTAAAATGGTCGATAGGATAATCTATTTATTCAAAGTGAATTTACGAATATTGTTCGGCGATAATACCATTATCATACGAATGTGTTGTTGAATGGATTATATTTCATTCAAGGTTGCTTGTTCACGTGAGTATTGTTAGACGAGGATACCGTTCGTTTGACCATTCAAAGAAGGATTATTCGTCTACGGAATTGAGGCAAGTTATCTTGCTTGGTTATAGTGATGGTTGAATTCTTGTGATTATTATGCAGTTTGTGTGTATGAAATGTTCTGATAATCTATGATTCGTGATATGGTGATACCCTTGATCGTATTGTCATGGTGTTGGGGATGATACCCCGGAATTACCGTCCTTATTACCGTTAGTTCTTTTGAGCTTTGTTGACACTTCGGTGAGTTGTTCGATTCCCTCGTAAAAGTGTAATTCGTTGAGTTTCGTTGTCATGTTGCATCGTGACATCTCTGGAGTCATATCTGCGCGCCGATTGGTTATGTGTAGGATTTTTAGCCGGGCACTTGATGATCATGCGTGGATGTTTTCCGCATTTAGATCGTGCACACGAGACGTAGTTCGTGAGGCTAATTAGGTACATCGTCCCACGTATATTACGGATTCCGTATACGGGGTGGACATGTGCACGGACACATTTCCGGATCGGGCGTACTGTGACGTCCGTCTTGAGCCATAGTATCTGGTCGTTCGTATATTTGATTATGTTTGACAGTTGGGACTGATTGTTTATACGCCTTCGGGGTATATTCAGTAGTCGGTGGATTTCTTTGAAATCGGTATATATATGAATTGTATAATGCCATGAGAATTATTATCATGTATAGTGACCACTGTGGTTTGGGGCGAAATACTTGTATTTCGGGCGAGAAAGGGCAAGGCACGGGAGGAGCACAATGGCGACGGAGGATTACGATGTATCTATTTCGGGGCCCCGAGTCTTTTGGTTGTTCGGTTATATTTTAAGCGTGACTTTCGTTTTATTTTTGTGTCGGATGAATGTACTAAAACTTGTTGAAGTCTTGCCCATCGTCATATAGTGCATGCCGTGTTTGGATCTGTGTATGTTTGCTTGTATTTAAAAATATGAATAACTCATACTCCACCAGGTTTTGATAAATATCGTGAGTACGGTGCCACGTTGTCGGATTTTAAGTGTATTTTGTGATATTGCACAGTGGGTCCCGGGGAGGATCCACGGCCTTGTAATAACCCTTGTTTTTGGTACATTACATTTACTAACCCCAGTAATCGGGGGTGGATGTCTCTGTTTGCGTCGGTACATGCAGATTTAGAGGCGATCACGAGATTGGCACAAGAGGATGGCGAGTGCGATACTAATCATGAGTCGAGAGTTATTTTGATTTTTGTTGTGTTGTCGAGTTGATTTGAGTCTTATTTGTATTGTATTTCGACCCTGCGTGGGTAATGTTATTTAAGTCGGTTTTATCGATTGGGTTGTGTGACCTCATCGATGCATGTATTCACGTGTAAGTGACCATATCGAGTCTGTATCATTTTATTGTTTGACCACAGTCGGGCAAGCATTTGGTTGTTTATGGATGTTTGCTGGTAGATCCTTGTGGAAAGGGTCTACGGCGTGTAATATTCCCATATGGTTTTGGGGGTGTTACAACTACGACATCTACATTTATTACACGGACAGTAGTGCAACGTATTACCACTGTCGTGCTCTTTTACAAATCTCATAAACTGCTTCATCCCATCCATTACACTTGGATCCCATTTTCGTAACCCAATCGACTCTTGTCCGTCACGAAAATGTATAAATTTTCCAATATTAATCCAACTAACTAATATTGTTCAAATTATAAATGAAATCACAACAAACAATTAATCATAATGATTATCATCATAAAACTTAATCGTTATACATAAAAGCTTTCGAATGTACAACATGAATAGTACAAAGTTTCGAAATCACAATAAAAATTACAATAAAATACGTAACTTAATCGAAATGGTGATTATAACAACCGGTAGAAACCTTCGTCACTCCAGCTAGCACAACTCAAAGTAGCAACTCACAAGCTTTTTTCGGGAATAACTGACAGGATCGGAAATAGAAATGTGCTCTTTAGCGGGGAGAGGGGCAAGATTGGGTTGGTGTTCCGTGAACTATATATAATTTTCACTTGGAGGTTTAGTCGACGACTTGATCTAGGTCATCGGCTAAACCCCATTTTTTTTTCGAAAGCTACTTTGCAAAAAAAAAAACGTTTTAGCCGACGACTTGATCTCGGTCGTCGACTAAACCTTTTCAAAAAAAAAAAAAAAGGCTTTAGCCGACGGCCTAGATCTTGCCGTCGGCTAAAATGTGTTTTTTTGGGAAAGGTTTTAGCCGACGACTTGATGCGGGTCGTCGGCTAAAACCTTTTTGAAGAGGTTTAGCCGACGGCCGAGATCAAGTCGTCGGCTAAAATGTTTTTTTCGGCTAAACATTATCTAGATCGTCGGCTAAACCTTTTACTATGGCCGGCGACTATTTTGTACTTTAGCCGACGACCTAGATCAAGTCGTCGGCTAAAACCCTTTACCTACGGCATCCCGAGTCGTCGGCTAAAGTGCAGTTTAGCAGCGACACTTTAAAAATCGTCATTTTTTTTTCGTCGGCTAAAGTACTTTTTTTGGTAGTGTAAAAAGCATGGAACTCAATAAAACGACACCGAAACGAACTCGGATGACAAAAAGTGCAGAATTAATCATTCCCGGAATGACGAAACGGTCATGAGCGAGTCGTCGAAATAGACTTTAGCCGAAAAAAGAAATTACCGGAAATTGAAATTACGGGTATTACACACTACCCTCCTTAAAAGAAGTTTCGTCCCGAAACTTAAAACAAGTAGGGAGAAACAATATCCCGCCAGGAAAACTCAACGAGATACACAAGAAATGCGTAACTTACGCCCATCGGCGAAACGTTACAAGCAATGCAAAGGAATATACGACGTGAAAACACGCCCCACGACGACTAACACAACGCCACCGGTAGAGACATAATAAAATCAACAAGTGACAAGCGTCATCAAATAGATAATACAATCGAGTCGATTATCCGAACAATCACAAAACACAATGAACGAAAATCAATATGATTGACCACCCCAACGGTACATCAATCAAAGCGAGCGATCGGCTGAACAAATAGGGAATTCCACCTTGAGGTTGGAAGATCGAAAACAAGACTAATTTCCCGAACTTAAGGGAATTACGAAGGAGCACGAGCGTTGACAATCACGAAGCGAGATCAACAAAAACCGAACAATCAAACGATCGAGACAACAAAATTTGAACAATCATGTTCGAATCACGAAGAATAATAAAATTCAGACAACAACTCCCAGGTTCACGTCTCGGCTCGAGACAATATATGTTCTGGTGAAAACAACAAGATGTGCATTCCTATAAGATCCACAGGAAAGGGAATAGCAATAGAAAAGTCACAACGTCAAGCGAGTTATTACGAAACAATACCACACTTGTTCGATCAACAAAAGCAAGGGGCGGACAAGCTCAGAAAATGTCAACGAATACGAGCGAGTCGATAGACTTGAGGAAGAGAAAATACAGAAGTCCAAAACAATACGGGTATTACCTTCGACCTCGTCCACGAAATTCACAAAAACGGGAGCAAGGTAACAAGACATAAAACAACCGACACATAACGGAACAATCACCGATGCATGCGGTCATACCAAACCAAGCCCTAACAGTTCGCACATGCGCGATAACGCAGAAATCACCACGGGGCGACAACATTCAACACCAACATCCCACCTCTCACAGAGGGCTAACACAACAAATGTGTGGAAATCGACTCAACGCTCACACCGCCAATTCAATCATACTCGGGAGCAAACATCATAATGACAACGCGAACATCATACATACATACCCAGCCCTTAAACGGGAATAGATAGGTTTTAAAAACGAAAATCACTTTCGAAAATAATTTGAAAACACTAGTTGATCTCGAGTATCATATATAAAAATAAGTAGTACAAACATCGTCATCGAGACTTTGGAGAACCGTTTCACATTGATACAAATGAGGACATTTTCTCTCAATGAAAAATTTTCAAAATATTCGACCCTCGGGTCTAAGTAAAAGTGTTTCTAAAACAATAAAAATATCTCAAAACATTTTGGTCCTCGAGGTAGAAGAATTTTGAAACATATTGTGACACCTTGGATGTATCACGAGAAAATAATTCATTTTAAAAGTACATCTCGAAATTTATTTCCTAAGATACTCAAGGTTTTCAAAGATAATTCAATGAGCTAGAATGCCCAAAAATTTCAGGTAATTACACGAAACATTATAGCGCCGTGGGTCCCGCGCCGGAACTCACCAGGCTAAAAACCATTTACAACGTCAAAAAGGCCGATGACGGTAACATTTCGAAAACTTACAAAAGCCATTTACAAAATACTAAATACCGTCATAAGAATTTCGCCAAAACGATCAAGGCCATAATGACACAAACTCGGTTAAGGGAATCGGTTTTTGAAATAAAACTCAGTCGGTAAAATATCGAAAGCCATTACAAAAGAACTCATGCAGCGGATAAAAGAAATAAAGTCAAACATGCACAATCCAGCAACACTACTCCTCATATGAACGAAATATGAGGGTCAAAGAACCACATATCAAGAAATCAAAATTCATAAGAGGATTCCGTCACTTAACAAATAATCATAGAAATAGCTCGTGTCACACAAGGCACAACACAAAGAAGGGAGACTTACATCCACAGGTCGCACGAAGATGATGATTGCCCCACGATACTAATCACGACCAACAAACTCAGACAACGCGTCGCTACACGACTCAGTCAGACAAAATCCGACGAGACAAAACTCAACAGACACCACTGACCCGACAACCTAGGTTTCCACAACCTAAGCTCCGATACCATTTATGTAACACCCCCAATCCGCTCAGGGATATTACACGCCGTAGAACCTTTCCTCAAGGATCTACCAGGCTGTAATATCCGGTTGTAATTCAGTCATTATCATTCAGTAATTTCATTCGGTGATTGTCACTCAGTGGATTTCACTCATTTATAATCATTCATCAATCATGTTCATTCACCCGTGTTCACCGTTCGGAAAAACTTCGAGTTGTGTATCGTTATTGTTCATCGTTTCAACTTTCCTCTTATGAGTTCGACTTTGTTAGATCACCATTAATTTTTGGTAACTCCAAAAAATTCTTAATCTTTGCAATATTATAGATCATAGAGTTAGCTTTCCAATGGTTCAAACGGTGAGTCAATCGGAGTCCGGACGAGAGAGTTATGGTCGTTTTAGCTTCCCTGCTCATTTCTCAGTTATTGGCCGATCACTGCCGACCGAACTCGGCCGTGTCGTACTCGTCCGGAAATGCCGAAGTTTCTGCCACAGGACCCGACCGTGTCGTCTGGCACGGCCGAGTCGAACTCTTCCGGATAAGCCAGAACCAAGCGCCGGGCCTTGGCCGTGTTCGGGACACGGTCGAGTCATCTTAGAAATCGGTAGGGCCGGGTCACTATCGGCGAGCCCTCCAGCGCCGCGGCCGTGTCAAGCGAGGACATGGTGAGTCCACATCGTCTAGTTGCGCGCCCACGGCCGTGCCCGATCGGCACGGGCCGTGTCGGCGAGGTAATCAACCTATAATTCGTTTTTGAGCATTTGGCTCATTTCTTCCCATTTCTTCACCTACAACCGAGAGAGAGCTTGAGGAGGGATTTCCTTCACAAATCATTTGAGTGTTTGATTTTCTTCATCTCCTTTCGATCGGGAAGCCCGGATAATCGATCTAACGCGTGTTCCTTGGATCATAGAGCTTGGTTATTCAAGAGGTAATTTCTTGACATCTTGACTCCTCGATTTTGTGTAGGTATTGGCGTTTTGGATGATTAAATCATGGTGTATGGTGTGATATATGCGTGATTATGGACATGTTTGAGTATTCACGGATTATTGAAAGATTATTCAAGAACACTTTGAATTTTGTGTTGGATTTTGGGGTTTTCGTAGATTCGTCCGTTTTGTCCGATTGAAGCTTGAGAACCTTGAGATTTTGATATATATCTATACCGTATGAGTGTTTTCTTGGATTTTACGGGTTAGATTGTGCCGTTTCGGACTTGTGAGAGTTTGGCGATTTCCCAACCTTTAGTTATCCACTCGTATATTTTCTTGAATCGTAGACGAGTTTGGAGTCTCTTCGTGTAATTTGAGTATGGATAATTAATTGTCATATTCCTTGCGAATCGTTTAGGTGCGGAAGCACGTTCTCGGACCTACCGAACTCATACCTTTCCTCCGTTCGATTTCTCGATGTCTCAAAGGCAAGTATACATTTATGATTATGCGTTCTCGACTTTGAAAGTATGAAATATTGATGGTATGATTATTTCTAGCCACTCACGGGGCGAACTTTGTAGTCCTACGAGGGTTTCGTAGCCTGCAGTGCGATTCCATGATTGATATGAGCGAACCGTTTCTACGGCATTCATATGAAATAATGTTGGCATGTAATGAGCGAACCATTTTGTGGCATTCCTACATGTAGCAGCGTATGATATGAGCGAACCATTTCTACGGCATTCACATACGTCTTGAGATTTTAGTTATTAGGAATACTAGTCTTAAATTGATGAATTGACGGATATTGATGAATTGACGGATTACATTTACTTTATTGTCGAGGAGTATTATGTTTCATCTTGTTATACTTGCACTAGCTATTGACGGCTAACCCTTTTATGGGAAATCGTTTCATGTATTTGAGTTCGGGAGAGCGGACGGGCGAGTATCGGAGTCGGCATAAAGATGGTGGGCAAGTGTGATCTTGTGTCTTTCTTCGATTTTATTTCTTTGGAGATTCCCGTTCGGTGTTGTTGTCTTGGATTGGCTATTGAATACTCGAGTATTGTTTTCCTTTTTCCTTGATGTTAGAGCTGTGTTTGCGAAGTATTGAATTGAGTTGTGATGTTTGTAAATGCATTGGTTATATTTCGAATACCTTTGTATTGTTTTCATTCAATGTGTGTAGACCTAATCGGTCAAAAATTATGGTAAAGAGTATGTTTAGCCTTGTGGTTCCCACGGCGGTGCTTACGGTTGTAATATCCACTGAATAACTTGGGGTGTTACGAATATGGTATCGAGCTTAGGTCTATGGATACCTAGGTGTCGGTCTTTTGGAGTCGATCAGTCGTTAATTGTCCACGATATCACTACTCTGCCATCATCACGGTGCGGCCGGTACTTGTAAGACCTCTCACTCTTACAGTGTTTCCTTATTCGTTTTGCTTCCTTTTATCGGTATTCTTGAGAATCGGACACTTTGTTGATGCGTGATTGAATTGTGCTTACGTGACTTGTGTGTTCTTGATTATGTCGGTGGTAGGGGCCGTGGCCGTGGTCGTGGCCGTGGGCGAGAAGAGGTCGTGGCGCGGCCGTTTCCATCGATTCGATTGCGGGGTCGACCAACCCGGTTGTCGAACTCGGTGCATCCAGGCAAAGTCGAGCGACCCGATCGGATAGTCGAGGAACAACGCGAGGCGTTGGAGTGGCGAATGCACTTCAACAATTGGCTACTCGAGATGACTATTTTGGCCCCAATGTTGGTGAATAACCCAGGCAAACACGGATGCCACCTTCAAAATGTAATCCGTATGCACCCTCCACGATTTGGCGGTGCCACACCCGTTAAGGCTGGGAGGATTGGCTAGCGAGTGGAGAAGATTTTGAGGCGGTTGGTGCCCGAGGTGAGAAAGTACCGATTGCCAGTATTTCCTCACTAAGGAGGCCGCTACAGTGGAAGGTCATCAAGCCACGGGATCGTATTGCCTCATGGGATGAATTTAAGGAGCTCTTCGGTGAGTTTTGTCCTTGGCGTGCAGAGAGCCGAATCAAGGCCTTCTTGAGGCTAAACCACAAGATATTCCCGTTTCGCGGCGATCGTGGAGTATAACCAACAATTAATCCATGTGAAGGATCAAATGCATGTGGCGCGATAAGATCCGTTATTTTGATATGCGGATGAATTTGGACTTACGGCGGTACATGGCGGATTTGCTTGTACCACCTTTGAAAGAGTATCGGGACGAGCTTTAGCCCATGATATGTTGAGCCCGACAATGATACCGTTGAAGAACCGAAGAAGCGAGAAAGTCGGAAATTTTTACGGCTCTAAGGGTGGCAACTTTGAAGTCACAGACGACTAACCGTTTTGCGGACGATCGTCACGTTCTAATAAAGGAAGAGGGGTTACCGTCCCGCCGGGTACCTCAAATCGTGCGGTGACTTGCTATAATTGTGGCCGTTCGAGGCCATATTAATTTGGAATGCCACTTTCTCTGGGTGAAGTGTCACACGTGCGGACAGATGGGACATAGAGCGACTTATTGTTAGAGCCGAATCGGACTTTGGACACTCGGGCTTCTACCCGGCTAGTCAACCTCGGCGAGAATTTTGGCGGGGGCGGGGCGGGAGTCGAGCGGCTGGAGGAACTCTAGCGTCGGTTCGGTACAACCACGAGTTTATGAGATCGTCGAGCAGGCAGGCGAGCGGCGATGGCTTGGTACCATCCATATTTTATCTTATCGATCCGTGTGCTTTTTGATTGGTGCTACACATTCTTTTATTTCTTTGGAGTGTGTCGCCGTTTGAATATAACTTGTCATTGTTTGCGATCCCTTCATCGGGAGGCTGAAGCGAGGATAGAATCGTGGGAAGCGGGAGATTAGAGATTTTCGGTGATTATATCCGGTATGGATTGGTTATCGAATTTAATTGTAGTTGATATGGAAGGCGAGGGCGTGATCCTCGGCGAGGATTAACTTGATAGGCATCAAGCGATTATGAACTACCGTACCAAGGTTATCACCATGATGACTAAAGACGGATCAGTACTCGTTTTTGGGGCGTAAGTTGGGCGATCAAGTTACTTATCGGTTCCATGAAGGCCGTAAAACTTTTGAATAAAGGTTATGCGGGCTATTGGTGTTATGCGTTAGCGGAAGGAATTGAAGTCGATTTCTCTTGATTCCGGTCGTTAATGAAGTATCCGATGTTTTAGGATGACCTCCGGGATTACCGCGGATCGAGAGATAGATTTTTCGTGGATTTAGAGCCGGATGCGGCCCGATTTCTAAAGCACCTTATCGGATGGCACCTTAGAGATGCGGGGTGAAGACTCGGTTAGGAGAACTTTTGGAAAAAGGGTACATCGGGCCAGGCGCTTCGCCTTGGGCGCGCCGTTCTTTTCGTCGGGAAGAAGGATGGTTCACTACGTTTGTGCATTGACTACGTGGTGAATAAAGTAACCATCAAGAATAAATATCCTTTGCCTCGTATAGGCGATCTATTTGATCAATTGCAAGGAGGCTGCGGTTTTCTCGAAGATTGATTTAAGATCCGGGTATTATCAACTCGGGGTGAGAGTCAGAGCGTTAGAAGGCGGCGTTTCGGACGAGATATGGGCATTATGAATTTTTAGTTATGCCTTTTGGGTTGTGAATGAGCGGCGGTATTCATGCAATTAATGAATAAAATATTCATCAGTACCTCGGCAGTGTGTAGTCGTCTTTATTGTGACATCTTAATCTATTCTCGAAATAAGGAGGAACATGCCCGACACTTGCGTTTGGTTTTAGACATTTTGAGAACCGAACACCTCTATGCAAAATTCTCGAAATGTGAGTTTTGGTTGGAAAAGTTATGTTTCTTGGCCATGTGATTTGGCCGAAGGGGTTCGTGTAGACCCGCGAGAAGATCGGCGGTGTTAAGTGGGCACCGCCTAAAAATGGTAAGGAGGTTCGTAGCTTTTTGGGCCTTCTTTGGGTATTACCGTCGGTTTGTCGAGGGTTCTCGAAACTCGCTCGGCCAAGCTTACGAAATTACTCGAGAAGACCGAAAAGTTTATTTGGACGGATGAGAGACAACGGATCTTGATGAGCGAAGAGGCGATTAACTTCAGCGCCGATTCTAACTTTACCACATGGTAGCGAAGGCTTCTGATTTATAGTGGCGCTTGGTCAAGGCACGAAATTTGTTCTTATGCGGCATGATAAGACAATAGCATTGCGTCACGACAATTAAAACCTTATGAGATGAATTATCCTACTCACGATTTAGAGTTGGCGCAATTGTCTTCGCACTCAAGATTTGGCGGCATTATTTATGCAGTTCACCGTGTCGGATTTATACCGATCACAAGAGCACGAAATATATTTTGATCGAAGGAGCTAAATATGAGGAGGCGTTGGTTAGAATTGATAAAGGATTATGATTTGGAGATTCTTTACCACCGGAAAAGCGATGTCGTTGCGGATGCTTTGAGCCGCAAATCGGCATCTCTTCAAATGCTTGAGGTTCTTACGTCTCGAGACGAAGATTCGTCGAGGATTTAATTGAACAAGGGATCGAAGTGTGGCTTGGCGAGTACGGGGGCAGTTGTGTACTCTCGAAATTACTTCGTCCTTGGTTGATGATATCAAAGGAAGCAGTGGAGTGACCGATGATTTCTCAGTGAAGGAAGATGTAATTAAAGGAAAAGCTCCGAGCTTTATGGTACACGAGGATAGTATTTTGAGATTTCGAGGCGGGCTTTGCGTTAGAATGATTTAGAATTGAGACAGAGGATTCTCCTAGAAGCTCATGCTCGCCTTACTCAATCCGCCGGAGCAGTAAGATGTACAAAGATTTGAAGCGCAATTTTGGTGGAATAACATGAAGAAGGATGTTACGGAGTTTGTACTACGGTGCTTGGCGTGTCAACAAGTCAAGATCGAACATCAACGACCGGGGATTGTTGAAACCACTCCCCATTCAGTGGAAGTGGGAAGACATCTCGATGGATTTCATCAACGGCATCACGAGAACTCGGATGGAATGAATATGATTTGGGTAATTGTCGATCGGTTGACCAAGTCTGCACACTTCTTGAGTATTAAGGATACTTGGGGACCGGATAGGCGCTCGAACCTTTATTCTTTGAGATCGTGAGGTTACGGTACCCCCAAGACCATTGTTTACGATCGAGGCGGCCGTTTCGTATCGCATTTTAGCGAGCCGTTCATCGGGCTCTGGAGTACGGAGTTGAGATTGAGCACTTCCTTTCATCCTCGGTCGGACGGTCGAGACGAGAGAGGACGATTCAGACATTGGAAGATATGTTACGGGCTTGTGCCTTGGATTGGAGTAATGATTGGGAGCTTCACTTGTCGTTGATCGAGTTTGCTTACAATAATAGTTGGCATGCGTCGATCAAAATGGCACCCTTCGAGGCACTCTATGGTAGGTCGCCATTATGTTGGGACGAGGCTTCTGAGCTAGTTGGGACGGAACCGGATATGTTATTGGAGACCAAGGAAAAGATTTCTATTATCCGAGATCGACTGCGGCGCCCAGTCGTCAGAAATCTTACGCTGATACTCATCGTCGACCCTTGGAGTTTGAAGTGGGGGATCACGTCTTGCTCAAAGTATCACCGACCAGAGGAGTTTTCCGCTTCGGGGAAAAGGGAAAACTCAATCCAAGGTATATCGGACCTTTCGAGATTTTGGACAGAGTTGGAGATTTAGCTTATCGCTTGGCGTTGCCTCCAGCTTTGAGTCACGTCCATAGTGTTTTCCATGTGTCCCGATTGAGGAAATGCGTCGGATCAGGCCACATTATCGACTACGGTGAGATTGGCGTGGCCGAGGATATTACCTTTAGGAGAAACCGTGAAGATTCTTGAGCGCCGTGAGAAACAACTTCGGCATAAGACCATTCCCTTTGGTTAAAGTACAATGGTCGAGGCATGGAGTCGAAGAGGCGACTTGGGAGACGGAAGAGAAGATGCGAGTTGAATACCCCGAACTATTTATTTCTTAAGTTTCGGGACGAAACTTCTTTTTAGAAGGGGAGAATGTAATATCTGGTTGTAATTCAATCATTATCATTCAGTAATTTCATTCGGTGATTGTCACTCAGTGGATTTTCACTCATTTATAATCATTCATCAATCATGTTCATTCACCCGTGTTCACCTTTCGGAAAAACTTCGAGTTGTGTATCGTTATTGTTCATCGTTTCAATTTTCCTTTTATGAGTTCGACTTTGTTAGATCACCATTAATTTTTGGTAACTCCAAAAATTCTTAATCTTTTCAATATTATAGATCATCGAGTTAGCTTTCCAATGGTTCAAACGGTGAGTCAATCGGAGTCCGGACGAGAGAGTTATGGTCGTTTTAGCTTCCCCGCTCATTTCTCAGTTATTGGCCGATCACTACCGACCGAACTCGGCCGTGTCGTCCGACACGGCCCGTGCCGTACTCATCCGGAAATGCCGAAGTTTCTGCCACAGGACTCGACCGTGTCGTCTGGCACGGCCGAGTCGAACTCTTCCGGATAAGCGAGCCGGCGCGGGCGCGGCCGTGTTCGAGGACACGGTCGAGTCATCTTGAAATCGGCTGTCGGACGAGTCACTATCGGCGAGCCCTCAGCGCGCGGCCGTGTCAAGCGGGACACGGTCGAGTCCTGTCGGCGATTCGCGCCACGGCCGTGCCGATCGGCACGGGCCGTGTCGGCGAGTAGTCGGCCCATAATTCGTTTTTTTAGCATTTCAGCTCATTTCTTCCCATTTCTTCACCTACAACGAGAAAGAGCTTGAGGAGGGATTTCCTTCACAAATCATTTGAGTGTTTGATTTTCTTCATCTCCTTTCGATCGGGAAGCCGGATAATCGATCTAACGCGTGTTCCTTGGATCATAGAGCTTGGTTATTCAAGAGGTAATTTCTTGACATCTTGACTCCTCGATTTTGTGTAGGTATTGACGTTTTGGATGATTAAATCATGGTGTATGGTGTGATATATGCGTGATTATGGACATGTTTGAGTATTCACGGATTATTGAAAGATTATTCAAGAACACTTTGAATTTTGTGTTGTATTTTTGGGGTTTTCGTAGATTCGTCCGTTTTGTCGATTGAAGCTTGAGAACCTTGAGATTTTGATATATATCTATACCGTATGAGTGTTTTCTTCGATTTTACGGGTTAGATTGTGCCGTTTCGGACTTGTGAGAGTTTGGGCGATTTCCCAACCTTTAGTTATCCACTCGTATATTTTCTTGAATCGTAGACGAGTTTGGAGTCTCTTCGTGTAATTTGAGTATGGATAATTAATTGTCATATTCCTTGCGAATCGTTTAGGTGCCGGGCGCGTTCTCGGACCTAGAACTCATACCTTTCCTCAGTTCGATTTCTCGATGTCTCAAAGGCAAGTATACATTTATGATTATGCGTTCTCGACTTTGAAAGTATGAAATATTGATGGTATGATTATTTCTAGCCACTCACGGGGCGGGCCTATGGTCCTCGAGGGTTTCGTAGCCTCTAGTGCGATTCCATGGTTGATATGAGCGAACCGTTTCTACGGCATTCATATGAAATAATGTTGGCATGTAATGAGCGAACCGTTTTGGCGGCATTCCTACATGTAAGCGTATGATATGAGCAGAACCGTTTCTACGGCATTCACATACGTCTTGAGATTTTAGTTATTAGGAATACTAGTCTTAAATTGATGAATTGACGGATATTGATGAATTGACGGATTACATTTACTTTATTGTCGAGGAGTATTATGTTTCATCTTGTTATACTTGCACTAGCTATTCGACGGCTAACCCCTTTATGGAAATACGTTTCATGTATTTGAGTTCCGGAGAGCGGACGGGCGGGTATCGGGTCGGCAAAAAGATGGTGGGCAAGAGTGATACGGAGTCTATCATCCAGTTTTATATCTATGGAGAGACACGTTCAGTGTAGTTGTACTGGATTGGCTAATGAATACTCGAGTATATTTATCCTTTTTCCGTGATGTTAGGCTGTGTTTGCCGAAGTATTGAATTGAGTTGTGATGTTTGTAAATACATTGGTTATATTTCGAATACCTTTGTATTGTTTTTCATTCCAATGTGTGTAGACCTTATCGGTCAAAAATTATGGTTCCGCGTATGTTTAGCCTTGTGGGTCCCACGGCGGGGCTTACGGCGCTGTAATATCCCTGAATAACTTGGGGGTGTTACACAGGCTAATAACAACATGAAACATCTCGACAATGCCTTTAAGGCTAACATGACTCAGTAGATCGATTTGGCCTTTCAATAAAAACATACAACTCGATTACAATACAAGCCCACGCAGGGGTCGAATACAACACACTCCCGTACAACGGGAAAAGAATACTGCAGCGGAAAATAAAATACAACTAAACCAATACGACATCAACGGGTCCTCGTGTGATTAGTATCGTTCATCTTTCATCATCCTTCATGATAACCCTGTGCTATGCTCCAAAACCTGAATGCAAAAACAGACATCCACCCCCCGAATACTCGGGGGTTAGCAAAACTCCACTGTTTTGCTAGTGCAAGAACAAAGTGCAAATACGAGCCATACAATTCAAGTTCCACGAATAACAATAGCCAGGAATCCTCAAAGATCCAAACAAAATGAGAAGTACTTCCCGAGGCAAGTGTTTGGGTAAAACATTCCAAAACCGAAAGATCACAAATCAAGGGAAACAATTTATAAAACGGTTTAGAATGCCATCGAGAGTTTTAATAGAAAACAATTTAGGATTATCAAATCCCACTTTTCAAAACCCAAAAGACGAAAGGGGTCACCGCCCCAAAGGTTTACTTTCCGTAAAATGACCTTTACAAAACCGTTGAGATTTTAGCCCCAAATCTCATCGACTCACGATACAAAGAACACCACAAGGTTCGTCTCCCAACATCAAAATCCACAATTAAAGGATTTAACACAAACAACAAAATACTCTAGTGCCATCTATCCAAGTAAGCCAAACAAACAACTTACCTCTTACACACTTAGTCGATGCATGCAATCATGAAAACCATTAAAGCACTCATTTCCGGAAATACCATAATCAAATCACATTTGTAAAATGCACCACAATTAACCGTCGATCCACGTCTCTGTGGACCCCTACCGAGACCCCGTCGGATCTAACCCGTAGTGAGCATACACACACACACGTTACTCATGCAATACTAATATGCTAAGAATATAAGTTCATTAAGAATACTCACTAGAGATGGCCACTTACTCGACGTCGTTATCAAACTCTTCAAAACACAATAACAAGATTAAACACGGAATACACGATTCCATAACTTTAAACAACAGGGATATCACCAAAGCCCTCAACGTTCAAAACAATCAAATCATAATCAATTCCCCAAAACACACCGTTCACAAAACACACGCGTTTTGAAAGTGAGCCCTTAACGAGACCAAACCGAAATCTTTTGAAACTTCATTTCAAACAACCAAACAAACACACCAAGACAATCACCGATCATCATATCCACAAAATAAAAAATGTATGAGCAAGGTACTTGCCTCGAATAAGAACAACGCGGAGAATCGACCAAAGTAGGTTGGCACGAACCGACTACGAATCCGCCGACTCCACCGAAAGCCAACTTGCGATAATAAACTACGAAGTACAATAACAACAATGAAAATGAATTCCATAGCATGACTTAAAGCCGTTGAATTCAAAGAACGAATGACGAAAGTTCAAGTTTTTCCCCCAAAACGGCCAAGAACACGATTCGTCCCGACAAAACACGAAAATGGAATTCCAAGTCGAAATATGGATATACAATCCATAGAATATGTTTAACAACATCATTTAACCACAATCGATCCATCAAAAACGGATGGAAAACGAGATCGAGAACAAATCCCTCAAAAAGTCGATTGAAGGAAATCGAAATATACTTGATTCGACGAAGAACAATGGATTAAATGATGTTAAACACAAGAATACTACCAAGATTAATCATACCCATCATGAATTAATCAACAATACGGAACGAATCGGACAAAAACGCAAAAACCCCAAAATTCAAGAAATTAGGGTTCTAAGAAGAGATTACCTTGATTCGCTTGATCAAAGGATGATATAGGATGATCAATCCATGATATGAACTCAAGAACTTCGTGGATTTGTTGTTCAACAACATGGATTAGCCTCCTCCGAAGCTCCAGCCGCGTATCGAAATGAAAAGAAATGAAAAACGAGTGAAAATGAGGCTGCTCTGCCACATTTATACTGGGCCGGACTAGCGTGCGCTAGGCTGCCGAGCTAGC
>JAWKAU010000894.1:0-27000 GCA_033398695.1 Orobanche coerulescens
GTCTGCCAAGGCTCGACATACTAATACAGATAGTACCATTCAGCATTATCAAATAATCAGTCGTAGAGTATACCACACTTATCAACACAAGGTTTAGTTAACATCTATAGAATAACGGTGATATCGTAAAGCATAAAGTTTTATGAAGTTAACTCCGGTCCTTCGACTAGGATGATCATTATATATATATATATGTGCTTAATGAAAACAAATTTTTGAAAAAGAGAGCGAGTCACGTTACGCCCAAAGCTTGTAAATACTGTCCTTTATTTGGAAGAGGGAGTTTATACAACGACTTTAAAAATTATTTTCGAGTAATGCATAAAAGAAAATTGAAAGTTGAATCGTAACTAATTTGAAATATTTCAAGTGTTGAGTTCCAAATACCACAATTTGAAAATCTTTCCACTTCTACCAAAATGTCTAATCGAAAGGATTTTTCGCCGAAATACGTGACCATTTGACATGACTACATTAAATCATGGGTTTTCACAATATTATAAAATTTAGTAGCACCGCTTTAAAATGTTCGTGCCATTACAGCACCGTGGGCCCCACACCGGAACCCACCAGGCTGAAAACTATTTTTAAAACGTTCAAAATGCCAAAAGGCCGATGACGGTAGTATTTTCAAGTAATCACAAAAGTCATTTATAAAATATCAAATACCGTTATAAGAATACCGTCAAAACATGCAAGACAAAATGCCAAAACTCGGTTTAGGGAATCAGTTTTACGAAATAAAATTCAGTTTGCAAGATACCAATAGCCATATCAAAATACTCACGCAGCGGATAAAATTAACACACAAAGATTTATTGTAATAAAATGTAGACATTGGTAAGTACACTCGACTTCCTAAGCATACTACATAACCATTCTCAATCGGACCGAATACGCATGTTACATCCTAAAACAATAATATCACCAACAAGTTACAATCCCTAGTTCACATTAAACACATTATCACAATATAATCAAATACATATATAAAGGGACTTACGATCGGAAGACTTACCATCACGGATTGCCTGAAGATGATGTCGGAACCACGATACTAATCACAACTCTGACGCGCGCGACTTACACAGGACATGGACTTGACCCAATGGCCTAGGTTTTTCGCAAACCTAAGCTCCGATACCATAATTGTAACACCCCCAGAATACGTCCGGAAATGTTACACGCCGTAGGCCCTTATCACAAGGATCTACCAGGCTAAACTCCACTAGACTACACAATGATTGACCGACCGGGGTCAATCTAAATACAACGTAGACCGACAAGGTCATTAAACAATTCAGAAACTAATGAATTTTACATCTCAAATGACAAAAATAAACTTTCACACAAAAGGGGATGACGACTCCATTCAATAAATGAAAACTACACCCGTGCAAGGGTGAATACTTAACCAAATGGGAAAAATACCGACCAAGATGAACCAAAAGAAAAGACTCGACTGTGTGATTAGCATCGTTGTCCTCCATCTCCTTCCAAGCCAATCCTGTGGATCGCTCCCGAGCCGCCAAAACACGAGCGCATAACAGCACCCACCCCGAAAACTCGGGGTTAGCAACCGAATTTTGCTAGTGCAAGTACATAATGTTCAAGATATACGAATAATAACAACACAAAACTCAACAAACTTGAAGCCTTAACACAAACCATACATTCTCATAGTCAACACAAGATAGCACTCGCATACACAAGGTGAGAAATAATCACATAGTCATATTCTCTTTATGGAACATAACACCAATTAAACTTTAAACGAGCCCAAGGAGTCAAAAGATTTAGTTGAAAATCCATTTTAATAAAGGGGAAAGTATTTTGATAAGATAGTTTGAAAACATTATTAATGACTCGGTCCGTCTTGGGGTTTATAAAATCGAATGGGAATACCTTAAGAAATTAATTTCAAAAGCTCTCGGGTCCTTGACCCAACATAAGGAAAACAATTACACGAAAACCATGTCAATGTTACTTGGGATCCTTGACCCAATTTATAGAACACTGTCACAAACGAAATCATTACAACATCTCACAAGGTTCTCAACCCAATCCAAATAACATCATCACGAGAACCAACATCTCAACATTTCACAGGGTCCTCGACCCAATACACAAAATAGCACCACATATACAATCAAAGGCACAATCTCTCATTCGACATATCCTGCTCAAGACCCCCGATTAATTAACACTCGGAGATTTCGTCAAACCTCCTTGGTTAATTAACCCTGATACCAACACTTTAAAAACAGGTTGAAACAAACTTTCAAAAACACGAATCGCGGTCTATATCAGGACAAACATTTAAAAGTGACTTGAAAGAATTTGAGATATGAACATCGTTCGCAACGGGTCTTAGCTATCACTCAAATACCCGTAACCAATAAGCTCGCCAGCGCCTCCCTTGCGCACCTGTGTACCGGCGTTCACTCCACTATGTTGGCCGCTCCTTGAACATGTCACCGCGCCGGCGATCACTCCCGCAAGAGCCGCCCCTTGCACGCGCATTAGGTAACACCGACGTTCACCACCCATATGGAGCCGCACATTGCAAGATACACCGTGCCGAGTGCACGCCCGCCCTCGAGGTTCCCTTGATACGACGTTTCTCACAACAAGTATCCACATTATTTCGACATCAAGCACACGCACAAACGTCACAACAATTATCAACTCAAGACATCAAATCACACAATTTCTCCCCGGTCCATAACCATACAAATAAACAATAACACGCACGTTGTCAATCAAAACTCAATCACAATAAGCCTTCAAGCATAACCAACCAACACCGCACATATATCGCTATATTGCGACTCAACCGAATATATATATATATATATATATATATATATATATATATATATATATATATATATATATATATATATATATATAAATAAGTATAGTTCATCCATCAATCCAAGTTGAGTACGTCAACTATCATCGATATTAATCACACGACATAGGTATGTGTATATCTATATGCATACATACTTACATATATATATATATATATATATATATATATATATATACACGTATAACCTTATACATACATATATTTAGTATATAAATATATATAATTCACACAGTTCGGCAACAATAATTTCACATAGTTATAATTCGTATATAAAGGTACTTGCCTCAAATCCAAAGCACGCGAAGCGACGAAAAAGCTTGACCGGCAATCCTCGAATCTTCCAACTAGGTCGAAATCACAAGAACAATATAATTACTACGAAGTCGATCACAAGAGGGATGGAAAACATACGAAATTCCCAACAAGAATTCGTAGAAACAAAAGATCGAACACTTGGGGTTCAATACTTCCCCAAGAACAACAAGAACATAATCCGGACCCGAATACGGTAAGAAATACGAATCAAATCATAGGAAGAGAATCGATATAACCGATTGATGATATACAACAACAAGAATCAAGAAGAACAACCCGAAACTCAAAGATTCCAGAAATATAGAGGAAGGGTTTACAAGATGTTTACCTCGAATCGAAGGTGAAGAACACGGATTAAGGATGTTAAACAACACCAAGAACTCAAGGAAGATGTAAACTTGGAGTTACAAGACCCCAAAATCACCTTCCAATCACCTACGAGTCGCCCAGCCACGGAGAGACGAAGTGTAGCTGAAGAAATGACGAATTCGGTCAACTCCTGGGTATATAAACCCAGGCCGTGTTACGTACGTTAGCCATAGGCAGCTAACGTACGTTAGCTTGTTGACGTACGTAAGACTCCCATGCTTACGTACGTAATGAAAATCGCAGAATTCTCTGCACTATTTTACAAAGGCCGTTACGTACGTAACTGAGACATGCATTACGTACGTAAGGTGCCTATTTGGGGAGTACAGGAAGCTAGCACAAGAAGGCAAGAAAGGAACCGAAAAAAAATCAATATGCAATGGTGAACAACTCCCGATGGTACGAACGTAAAGGATTCGAGGCGACGAACTTAAGTGTTGAAGGAAAACCTATTCCCGACTACCCGAAGGTTCGGAATACGATAACAGAAGTGATCACCCCCAAACTTTGGGAAATTACGAAACGGCCCAAAACGTCCGTAAATCACAATATGACATCAAGCAACCGAACCGAAACTCACAACACGTATAACAAAGCTCAAAGGACTTATAGAAAACATGAAACCGTAGTTTCGAACCATTATCACATGAAATGAATCAAATAGCGGGAAAAGTCGCTCAAGACACGGATTCGGGTAAACAAATTTTAATAACTCGAATGACCAAACACGCAGAACGAAACATTATCAAAATGTCAAAACGCTCGCAAGTGAGCTTCTGGAAACCAGAAAGATGCCAGAAATCAAAAAGTACCGAAAGAGAAAATCACGGGTATTACAATCACTGCCGAGCGGCCAAGGCAGATCTGCCGACCAGCAACCGGGCGGCCAAGCCTTAACCCAACGGACAAGCTAGACTGGCCAACCGAAGGTCCCAAGACGAATCCCGGTGCCGAGCGATCGACATCAATACGATCGGCTCCCGGTACTTGCCGACCGACCCTTGGTGACCGACCCTTGCCGACCGACCCTTGGTGACCGCCTCATGTCGATCAGCACCGATGGTCATCCAGTCGGCAAAGGCCGAGCCTCAAGGCTGGCACCACGTGCAAGGACCGAGATAAGATCCGCGAATCTCGGGCCATTGACCACAGTCTGGCAGGATCTCTCCACCAGCCGACAAGCCGCCGAAAGCTGTCAGTAGGGCCGCATGTGACCATTGATTCCGCCGAAAGCTGTCAGTAGGGCCGCATGTTGACTGACTCCGGACGCGTGCTGGCTCCTTATTGGACCGCCCAGCTGGCGCCAGCCACTGCATTGGACTTTATACGGACTGCCAGCCACTACCTTGGACTTTAGCCCGACAGCCCAGGAGATCGCCCCATTATAATATTGGCCGGCAGACGATCGCCCCATTATTATAATGGCCGGAAGGCGATCGCCCGCTAGAGGACAGGACCCGACAGCCCCTATATATACAAGGCTCCCTGCACTTGGACACTTCTTGGACTCCATACGGATTTCACGCAATACAGAAGCAAAACATCAAGCACTTGGCTAATCTCCAACTCTTGGCAACAGCTATCATTCGGTCTTACTTCTCCCGGCCTCTCTCACCAGGCAGACGATCGGCGGGGACGAAGAACACCGAGCTTCGCTCAAGAGCCGGATTAACAGAGTCTTTTTACACTCATTGTATTTAGATTTCTCTCATTAATACTTGTATCCACGAATATTCGTATTAATACCATCTCGCGAGAGCATTCAAGCCCGGGCCTAACAAACCGGGCAAATCTTGTATTATTTATCTTCTCTCGGAAGTGCTCCCGTAATTGTTGTTTGTTGTCCGTCTCCAGCAGTATTTAATATTCGGATAGATATTTTGGGCAACAACAATTGGCGCTAGAAGAAGGGGATCCAACCCTCGAATTTTTATACCTACCGTCCCGAAGAACACTCACTGTTCTCGGGGCAGATACTTGAAGTGACACTCACTGCACTTCAAAGAAATCCTTCAGAAATCATGTCTTCCGCCTCCGCGTCGAAGAAAGCCGCTGACCAGCCGGCCAAACCCCCTGCCTGGCCCCGGGCCCGAGCCGCACTCGATGGTGGAAGGTAGCCGCCGCGATCGAGACGCTGATCTGATCCGGGACGGCGGCCCGAGCCTCTCGCTCGATCAGTTCCGAACCAATGAACAGATCGAAGAGGCCATAACCGTCCTTCAGGAGCGACGGAGTACTCTTGACGCGCCTCCTGCTATCACCCCCTCGATCTCCCGCCGGAAGTCCAAGCGGAAGCTCAAGGCATTACTGGCCGAGCGATCGCCAGGAGGCTCTCGCCCGCAAGAGGAGGCGCTCGGCAGCCGGGGCACCTCGGTCTTCGATCGCCTGGGCAGCGACCCGACCTGGCGACCGGGGAAATCCGGCCCCAGCTACGAGACGACGGAGTTTGAGTCCGTCACCAGGAGCTCGGCCTACCCGGCTCCCAGAAGGCAATCCAGCCGCCTGGCGCCCGCTCGCCAAATTCCCGAGGTCGGAAGCAGCGGAGTCCGGAGGTCGTTACACGATCGCCTCGGCCCCCGCTCCCAAAGCCGATCCGCAAGCAGCCGAGCCGCGGCGATTGCCGCATTGCAATGTCAGCTCGACGACGTGAAGGCGCTCCTGCAATCCGGGGCAGGCGCCATGAAGACGATCGCCAAGCCGAGCGAGCCGCTCACGATCGACATCGAGCTCGCCCCCGTGAAGCACAGGATCGCTCCCCCGCAAACACCCGTGTACGAGGGGCGATCGGACCCCCAAACACACCTGCACAAGTTCAACATCTACATGACCGGGTGTGGGGCATCGGACGCGACCAGGTGCTGGATGTTCCCCCTGACGCTGGACGACATCGCCCACCGGTGGTACACCTCATTGCCACCTCGGTCCATTGGCTCCTTTAACGAGCTGGCGCACGTCTTCACGGAATACTTCGCCACCAGGGTCGTCCGGCCAGAAGGTCGCTTTCGCATGATGCAAATCAAGCAGGGAGAAGAAGAGTCCGACTCGGACTACATCGACCGGGTAGACGTGATCATCCTCTACGCGGTCCTAGGAGGTTTTTAGGGCTTCTCGCCTATGTTCAGGCATCTCACGAAGACCCTACCGACGACCTACGCAGCCTTCCGGGCTAGAGCCGCAGATTTTCTGTCCAGGCAAAGGCTTCTTCTTAGCCTAGGAGTAGAGCGATCGGCACCCGCGCGACGACCTCCGGTCTCCCAGCCCGATCGCTACTATCCAGCCGAGCCGGAGGACTCGCTCACCGCCTACAGTCCACCATTTTAAATGAGGGACTAACTCCCGCCCGATCGCCGATATCGACCTACGAATAAAGCGATCGTCTGCCGAGCGGCGATCGCCAGTCTTCCGGTCCGATCGCCGATCATCACGCTACATCATCAGCAATCCGGAGGACACGATCGCCATTTACAGTCCAGCATCTAACATGACGGACTAAGGCATAAGATCGCCTCCACCGCACATCATAAAGCCATGGCCCTGGCAGTCGATGGAACCGGCTGCTTCGGCCATGCAAGGTCCCTTTCGGCCGAGATCGCCCGCCCTTCGTTTAAATACGAGGCCGGCGTAGTCTGAGGGCTCTCCAACCTTAATCAGTGGACACATGCCACAACCCCCATCTCAACGTACACCGTCGAGGTCGGCCATCTCCATGGCTGGCCGAGGTGGAAGCAGAGCTAACAAGCCGCGGGCGTGGAGTTGATTCATCCGTCGCTGCCCCGCGCAAGGACTCCTCTAGACCGAGACCGCACGCCCTTCGTTTAAATACGAGGCGAGGCGCAGCCTAACAGAGGACCCTCATAATAAAGTGAGTCACGAGACACTCAATGTCTTCGCGCACCAAGACACGGTCATGGAGTCGGTCCATCGATCTCCGCGACTGTGCACGATTCCTCAAACAAAGCGAAACCACCAAGTTTCCAAGGGGGATCGGCCAATGTTGTTTTTGCAGGTACAAGACCGAAAGATAGCTAGCCAATCGACCATGATAGCCCAAGTCCGAATCCTAAGTCAGCTCAGCAAGGTCGCCCATCCTCATCCTTACACGATCACCAGCAAGAACCACCTCGCCCCATGTCTTCAACATAGGAGCAAGCTGGGGGGCAATTGTTGTGTCAAGAATTAACACCTTCTGACCGGCGATCGCCTCGGAGGTCGGGCGACCGAGTCACTGCCGAGCGGCCAAGGCAGATCTGCCGACCAGCAACCGGGCGGCCAAGCCTTAACCCAGCGGACAAGCTAGACTGGCCAACCGAAGGTCCCAAGACGAATCCCGGTGCCGAGCGATCAACATCAATACGATCGGCTCCCGGTACTTGCCGACCGACCCTTGGTGACCGACCCTTGCCGACCGACCCTTGGTGACCGCCTCATGTCGATCAGCACCGATGGTCATCCAGTCGGCAAAGGCCGAGCCTCAAGGCTGTCACCACGTGCAAGGACCGAGATAAGATCCGCGAATCTCGGGCCATTGACCACAGCCTGGCAGGATCTCTCCACCAGCCGACAAGCCGCCGAAAGCTGTCAGTAGGGCCGCATGTGACCATTGATTCCGCCGAAAGCTGTCAGTAGGGCCGCATGTTGACTGACTCCGGACGCGTGCTGGCTCCTTATCGACCGCCAGTGGCGCCCGGCCATCGCATTGGACTTTATACGGACTGCCAGCCACTACCTTGGACTTTAGCCCGACAGCCCAGGAGATCGCCCCATTATAATATTGGCCTGAAGACGATCGCCCCATTATTATAATGGCCGGAAGGCGATCGCCCGCTTGAGGACAGGACCCGGCAGCCCCTATATATACAAGGCTCCCTGCACTTGGACACTTCTTGGACTCCCTACGGATTTCACGCAATACAGAAGCAAAACATCAAGCACTTGGCTAATCTCCAACTCTTGGCAACAGCTATCTTTCGGTCTTACTTCTCCCTGCACGAAGAACACCGAGCTTCGCTCAAGAGCCGGATTAACAGAGTCTTTTTACACTCATTGTATTTAGATTTCTCTCATTAATACTTGTATCCACGAATATTCGTATTAATACCATCTCGCGAGAGCATTCAAGCCCGGGCCTAACAAACCTGGCAAATCTTGTATTATTTATCTTCTCTCGGAAGTGCTCCCGCAATTGTTGTTTGTTGTCCGTCTCCAGCAGTATTTAATCTTCGGATAGATATTTTGGGCAACAACACTATCCTCTATCAGAATTATCCGAAAACTGAGTTCCAACCATATCAGCTCCGATTCCGCTCCGGATGACCTCGAATAAACACGTATTCGATCTTATACACCCACAGGGACAAATTATGAAAAAATACCCAAAAATGGGCCAACTCGATTTTCCTCCATAACTCGTGTACTACCGTGTGAGAATTATCCGAAAACCTAGTGTCGGCCATATCAGCTCTGAGTCGGGTCCAGATGAACCCAAATAAACGCATATTTAATTTTATAAATCCAAAATGATAAATTCTGAAAAAATATCTAAAAAACGGGCCGTCTAAATTTTCCTCCATAACCTGTGTACTACTCAATGTGAGAATTATCTAAAAACCGAGTTCTAGCCGTATCAGCTTCGATTTGGCTTCACATGACCCCAAATAAACGCGGATTTAATTTTATAAGTCCATAGGGACAAATTATGAAAAATATCCAAAAATGGGCCACCTCGATTTTCCTCCATAACTCGTGTATTACCCCCTATGAGAATTATTCGAAAACCAAGTTCAAGCCGTATCAGCTCCGATTCAGGTCCGGATGAACCCAAATAAACGCGTATTCAATTTTATAAATCCATAAGGACAAATTATGAAAAGATATCCAAAAAATGGGCCGCCTTATTTTTCCTCCATAACCCGTGTACTACGCTCTATGAGAATTATTCGAAAACTGAGTTGCAACCGTATCAGCTCCGATTCGGCTCCGGATGACCTCAAATAAACACGTATTCAATCTTATAAATGCATAAGGACAAATTACGAAAAAATACACAAAATAGGCCACCTCGATTTTTCACCATAACTTGTGTACTACCCTATGAGAATTATCCGAAAACCCAGTTTCGGCCATATCAGCTCCGATTCGGTTCCGGATGAACCCAAATAAATGCGTATTCAATTTTGTAAATCCACAAGGACAAATTATGAAAAAAAATATCCAAGAACAGACCGCCTAAATTTTCCTCCATAACCTGTGTACTACCCAATATGAGAATTATCTAAAAATCGAGTTCTAGCCGTATCATCTTCGATTTGGCTTCAAATGACCCCAAATAAACGCGGATTTAATTTTATAAATCCATAAGGACAAATTATGAAAAAAATATCCAAAAATGGGCCACCTCGATTTTCCTCCATAACTCGTGTACTACCTGTAACACCCCAATTCACAACGGGGATATTACACGCCGTAGAACCCTCGTGAGATCTACCAGGCTAACACATGACATATAAACCACAATGTAGTCCCGAATAATGCACTCAAAAGTAAATAAGGCCGTGGCCTCGGCCAAAATATTTTTTTAACGTAATACATGAACAGAGGTTAAATACCAATTTATTGCCCACGCAGGGGACTTAAACCAAGTTTCAAAACAGACAGTCTAACTTCAATACTCGACAATGCAATGACAAAACATAAAAATGCAGACTCGAGCCACATCATCAAGCCAGCCCATCCTTCGCGTGCGTGTCCCGTGCCTCGCCTCACTCCTCCCAGACTGAAATGCATAAGACGCATTTTCCCATTTAAGGGGTTAGCATTCGAATAGCTAGTGCAAGTACATAATTACACAACATTATATACATACACGATTCAACGCAAATAAATCGCTAGGAAAGTCATTTTGAAAACCAATATTCCGAAATATCACATTAACACCAAAACAGTATATTAACAAGTTTCCCACATCACAATTATCCACGCTTGGTAAATCGCGACAGTACCCATTAGTATCGTTCCCCGCAGGTCCCGCTGACCGTCCCGGTGAGAAACCACTTCGCGGCTGCACCATTAGTATCGGCCCCCGCAGGTTCCGTCAAACCGTCCCCGGTGGAAGAACATCAACACACACACCCAAGTCCACTTAGTGGCCGTACCCATTAGTATCGGGCCCCGGAGGCCACACGCCATCCCAGTGGAAGAGAAACAATCACATTCGTTCAATAAAACCATTTACATCATTCGCATCAAAATCATACGCACATAACGGAATGTAATACATGTACTTGCCTTGGATAATACGACGCGAAGGAAACGACGAAGGAACGGTTACGGTCCGAACAATCCTCTCAAATCCGACCCTAACACAATAGTGATATAAAACCAATCTCAACACCATGAATACGAAGAAATTCATCCTAGTTCTACCCGTTGGGACAATTCATCGGACACCACGCGTCCATAAGGAAAATAAATCGGTCAACGGTGGAATAACGGGATTTCATCCCAACCAATAACAAGAAAACCAAGGGTTACGAGTATACTATCAAAATCTAACAACAACATCGGTAAATTTGAATTAAAACACAAAATCACTACCAAACCCTCCCCAAAATCATACTAGGGTTGAAGGAGTTCTTACCTCTTGAAGATTCAAGCCCTATAATCCGAAGAACACGTGCTAGGTCTACAATCCGAGCTACACGATCGAAGGAGGATGAAGAAAATCAAACACTCAAATGATTTGTGAAGGAAAAACCCTCCTCAAGCTCTCTCGGTTTTAGGTGAAGAAAAGGGAAAAAATGAGCCGAAATGCTCAAAAACGAATTTAAAGGGTTTGACTACCTGCCGGACACGCCCGTGCCGATCGGGCACGGCCGTGTCGCATACCGCCGACAGGACTCGGCCGTGTCCTCGCTTGACACGGTCGCGGCTGAGGGCCTCCCGATAGCGACCCGTCCGACGACTTCGGCATGACTCGACCGTGTCACGGAACACGGTCGGGCGTGTCAGCGATCGTTCGAGCTTATCCGGATGTGTACGGCACGGGCCGTGTCGGATGACACGGCCGAGTTCGGTCGGCAGAAACTTCGGCATTTCCGGACGAGTACGGCCCGGGCCGTGTCGGACGACACGACCGAGTCCGGTCGGCAGTGATCGGCCAAAAGCTGAAAAATGAGCGGGTGAACGAAAACGATCATAACTCTCTCGTCCGGACTCTGATTGACTCACCGTTTGAACCATTGGAAAGCTAATTCGATGCTCTATAATATTGCAAAGGTTTAAAATTTTTTTGAAGTTACCAAAAATTAATGGTGATCTAACAAAGTCGAACTCATAAGATGAAGTTGAAACAATGAACAATAATGATACACAACTCGAAGTTTTTCCGAACGGTGAACACGGTTGTTGTGTCAAGAATTAACACCTTCCGACCGGCGATCGCCTCGGAGGTCGAGCGACCGAATTACTGCCGAGCGACCAAGGCAGATCTGCGGACCAGCGACCTGGCGACCTAGCCTTAGCCCAGCGGACAAGCTACATCGACCGACCGAAGGTCTCAGGACCAGTCCCGGTACCGAGCGATCGACATCAAAGACGATCGCCCCTCGGTACTTGGCGACCGACTCTTGGCGATCGACAATCGGGCGACCCTCTATCGGCATATGGCGATCGACCCTTGGTGACCGACCGAATGCCGACCCTCAACACCTGGCCGATGGCGACCTCGGATGATCAGCTAGAGACGACCGCCTCATGTCGATCACCACCGATGGCCATCCAGTCGGCGAAGACCGAGCCTCAAGACTGGCACCACGTGCAAGGGCCAAGACGAGATCCGCGAATCACGGGCCATTGACCACAGCCTGGCAGAATCTCTCCACCAGCCGACAAGCCGCCGAAAGCTGTCAGTAGGGCCGCATGTTGGCCGCTCCGACACGCTCGCTCCTTATTGACCGCCACTGTGCGGCCTCTTCCTTGGACTATAGCCCGACAGCCAGCATCTTTCTTGGACTTTAGCCCGACAGCCCAGGAGATCGCCCCATTATAATATTGGCCGGCAGGCGATCGGCATATTATTATAATGGCCGGTAGGCGATCGCCCGCCTAAGGACAAGACCCGACTGTCCCTATATAAAGGAGGCTCCCAACACTTGGACACTTCTTCAACTCCCTTCGGATTTCACACTATACAGAAGCAAACATCAAGCACTTGGCTAATCTCCAACTCTTGGCAACAGCTATCATTCGGTCTTACTTCTCCCGGCCTATCTCATCCAGCAGATTATCGGCGGGGACGAAGAACACCAAGCTTCGCTCAAGAGCCGGATTAACAGAGTCTTTTTACACTCATTGTATTTAGATTTCTCTCATTAATACTTGTATCCACGAATATTTGTATTAATAACATCTCACGAGAGCATTCAAGCCCGGGCCTAACAAACCCGGCAAATCTTGTATTATTTATCTACTCTCGGAAGTGCTCCCGCAATTGTTGTTTGTTGCCCGTCATCCAGCAGTATTAATCTTCGGATAAATATTTTGGGCAACAACAATTGGCGCTAGAAGAAGGGCATCCAACCCTCGAATTTTTATACCTACCGTCCCGAAGAACACTCACTGTTCTCGGGGCAGATACTTGAAGTGACACTCACTGCACTTCAAAGAAATCCTTCGAAATCATGTCTTAGCCTCCGCGGCGAAGAAGGCCGCCGACTCACCCGGCGGACCCTGTTCCATCCTGGGCCCGAGCCGCAACCGATGGTGGAAGGTAGCCGCCGCGGCCGAGACGCTCGATCCGTCCGGGGCGGCGGCCCGAGCCTCTCGCTCGATCGGTTCGAACCAATGAGCAGATCGAAGAGGCCATAGCCGCCTTCCGAACGACGGAGTGCTCTCGACGCACCTCCGCCATCACCTCGGTCTCCCGCCTAAGTCAGCGGAAGCTCAAGGCATTGCGGCGAGCGATCGCCGGAGGTTCTCGCCCTCAAGAAGAGGCGCTCTGCACTGGGCACGTCGTCTTCGATCGCTGGGCGGTGACCCGACACAGCGGCCGGGCGTCCGGCCCCAGCTACGAGACGACGGAGTTTGAATCCGTCACCAGGAGCTCGGCCTACCCGGCTCCCACAAGGCGATCCAGCCGCCTGGCTCCCGCTCGCCAAATTCCCGAGGTCGGCAGCAGTGGAGTCCGGAGGTTGGTACACGATCGCCTCGGCCCCCGCTCCCAAAGCCGATCCGCAAGCAGCCGAGCCGCGGCGATTGCCGCAATGCAACGTCAGATCAACGACGTGAAGGCGCTCCTGCAATCCGGGGCAGGCGCCGTGAAGACGATCGCCGTGCCAGGCGAGCCGCTCACGATCGACATCGAGCTCGCCCCAGTGCAGCACAAGATCGCTCCTCCTCAGACACCCGTGTACCAGGGGCGATCGGACCCCCAAACGCACCTGCACAAGTTCAACATCTACGTGACCGGGTGTGGGGCATCTGACGCGACCAGGTGCCGAATGTTCCCTCTGACACTGGACGACCTCGCCCACCGGTGGTACACCTCACTGCCACCTCGGTCCATTGGCTCCTTCAACGAGCTGGCGCACGTCTTCACGGAACACTTCGCCACCAGGGTCGCCCGGCCAGAAGGTCGCCATCGCATGATGCAAATCAGGCAGGGAGAAGAAAAGTCCGACTCGGACTACATCGACCGGGTAGACGTGATCATCCTCAACGGCGAGCCCGTAAGCGATGAGACCGCCCTCTACGCGGTCCTAGGAGGTTTTCAAGGCTTCTCGCCTATGTTTAGGCATCTCACGAAGACCCTGCCGACGACCTACGCAGCCTTCCGGGCTAGAGCCGCAGATTTCCTGTCCAGGCAAAGGCTTCTTCTTAGCCTAGGAGTAGATCGATCGGCGCCCGTACGACGACCTCCAGTCTCCCGGCCCGATCGCTACTACCCAGCAGAGCCGGAGGACTCGATCCCGCCTCTGATCCATTTTAAATGAGGACTAGCTGCCGCCCGATCGCGATGTCGACCTACGAATAAAGCGATCACCGCGGCGGCGATCGCGCCGATCTTACGGCGGATCGCTACATCATCGCCAGCAACCCGGTGGACACGATCGCCATCTCTGATCCGGCCATATAACATGACGGACTAAGGCATAAGATCGCCTCCACCGCGCATCATAAAGCCATGGTCTGGCGATCGATGGAACAGGCCGCCGGCCATGCAAGGTCCCTTTCGGCCGAGATCGCCCGCCCTTCGTTTAAATACGAGGCCGGCGTAGTCGAGGCTCTCCAACATTAATCGGTGGACACATGCCACAACCCCGTCTCAACGTGCCGTCGAGGTCGGCCATCTCCATGGGCGGCCGAGGTGGAAGCAGAGCTAACAAGCCGCGGGCGTGGAGTTGATTCATCCGACCGCCGCGGAAGGACTCCTCTAGGCCGAGACCGCATGCCCTTCGTTTAAATACGAGGCGGCGCGGCTATGAGGACCCTCATAATAAAGTGAGTCACGAGACACTCAATGTCTTCGCGCACCAAGACACGGTCATGGAGTCGGTCCATCGATCTCCGCGACTGTGCACGATTCCTCAAACAAAGCGAAACCACCAAGTTTCCATGGGGGATCGGCCAATGTTGTTTTTGCAGGTACAAGACCGAAAGATAGCTAAGCCAATCGACTATGATAGCCCAAGTCCGAGTCCTAAGTCAGCTCAGCAAGGTCGACCATCCTCATCCAGACACGATCACCAGCAAGAACCACCTCGCCCCATGTCTTCAACATAGGAGCAAGCTGGGGGGCAATTGTTGTGTCAAGAATTAACACCTTCCGACCGGCGATCGCCTCGGAGGTCGAGCGACCGACTTACTGTCGAGCGACCAAGGCAGATCTGCGGACCAGCGACACAGCGACCTAGCCTTAGCCCAATGGACAAGCTACATCGGCCGAAGGTCTCGGGACCCGATCCGATGCGGCGATCGACATCAAAGACGATTGCCCCTCGGTACTTGGCGACCGACTCTTGGCGATCGACAATCGGGCGACCCTCTATCGGCATCTGGCGATCGACCCTTGGTGACCGACCGAATGCCGACCCTCAACACCTGGCCGATGGCGACCTCGGATGATCAGCTAGAGACGACCGCCTCATGTCGATCACCACCGATGGCCATCCAGTCGGCGAAGACCGAGCCTCAAGACTGGCACCACGTGCAAGGGCCAAGACGAGATCCGCGAATCACGGGCCATTGACCACAGCCTCGCAGAATCTCTCCACCAGCCGACAAGCCGCCGAAAGCTGTCAGTAGGGCCGCATGTTGACTGGCTCCGGACACGTTCTGGCTCCTTATTGGACCGCCCAGCTGTGCCAGCCTCTTCCTTGGACTATAGCCCGACAGCCAGCATCTTTCTTGGACTTTAGCCCGACAGCCCAGGAGATCGCCCCATTATAATATTGGCCGGCAGGCGATCGGCATATTATTATAATGGCCGGCAGGCGATCGCCCGCCTAAGGACAAGACCCGGCTGTCCCTATATAAACGAGGCTCCCAACACTTGGACACTTCTTCAACTCCCTTCGGATTTCACACTATACAGAAGCAAACATCAAGCCCTTGGCTAATCTCCAACTCTTGGCAACAGCTATCATTCGGTCTTACTTCTCCCGGCCTATCTCATCCAGCAGATTATCGGCGGGGATGAAGAACACCAAGCTTCGCTCAAGAGCCGGATTAACAGAGTCTTTTTACACTCATTGTATTTAGATTTCTCTCATTAATACTTGTATCCACGAATATTTGTATTAATAACATCTCACGAGAGCATTCAAGCCCGGGCCTAACAAACCCGGCAAATCTTGTATTATTTATCTACTCTCGGAAGTGCTCCCGCAATTGTTGTTTGTTGCCCGTCATCCAGCAGTATTAATCTTCGGATAAATATTTTGGGCAACAACAATTGGCGCTAGAAGAAGGGCATCCAACCCTCGAATTTTTATACCTACCGTCCCGAAGAACACTCACTGTTCTCGGGGCAGATACTTGAAGTGACACTCACTGCACTTCAAAGAAATCCTTCAGAAATCATGTCTTCCGCCTCCGCGGCGAAGAAGGCCGCTGACCAGCCGGCCAGACCCCCTGTTCCATCCCAGTCCGAGCCGCAACCGATGGTGGAAGGTAGCCGCCGCGGTCAGAGACGCTCGATCCCGTCCCGGGACGGCGGCCCGAGCCTCTCGCTCGATCAGTTCCGAACCAATGAACAGATCGAAGAGGCCATAGCCGCCCTTCCGGAACGACGGAGTGCTCTCGACGCACCTCCTGCCATCACCCCCTCGGTCTCCCGCCGGAAGTCCAAGCGGAAGCTCAAGGCATTACTGGCCGAGCGATCGCCAGGAGGTTCTCGCCCTCAAGAAGAGGCGCTCTGCAGCCGGGGCACGTCTGTCTTCGATCGCCTGGGCAGTGACCCGACCTGGCGACCGGCGATCGGCCCGGCTACGAGGCAGCGGAGTTTGAATCCGTCACCAGGAGCTCGGCCTACCCGGCTCCCACAAGGCGATCCAGCCGCCTGGCTCCCGCTCGCCAAATTCCCGAGGTCGGCAGCAGTGGAGTCCGGAGGTCGGTACACGATCGCCTCGGCCCCCGCTCCCAAAGCCGATCCGCAAGCAGCCGAGCCGCGGCGATTGCCGCAATGCAACGTCAGATCAACGACGTGAAGGCGCTCCTGCAATCCGGGGCAGGCGCCGTGAAGACGATCGCCGTGCCAGGCGAGCCGCTCACGATCGACATCGAGCTCGCCCCAGTGCAGCACAAGATCGCTCCTCCTCAGACACCCGTGTACCAGGGGCGATCGGACCCCCAAACGCACCTGCACAAGTTCAACATCTACGTGACCGGGTGTGGGGCATCTGACGCGACCAGGTGCCGAATGTTCCCTCTGACACTGGACGACCTCGCCCACCGGTGGTACACCTCACTGCCACCTCGGTCCATTGGCTCCTTCAACGAGCTGGCGCACGTCTTCACGGAACACTTCGCCACCAGGGTCGCCCGGCCAGAAGGTCGCCATCGCATGATGCAAATCAGGCAGGGAGAAGAAAAGTCCGACTCGGACTACATCGACCGGGTAGACGTGATCATCCTCAACGGCGAGCCCGTAAGCGATGAGACCGCCCTCTACGCGGTCCTAGGAGGTTTTCAAGGCTTCTCGCCTATGTTTAGGCATCTCACGAAGACCCTGCCGACGACCTACGCAGCCTTCCGGGCTAGAGCCGCAGATTTCCTGTCCAGGCAAAGGCTTCTTCTTAGCCTAGGAGTAGATCGATCGGCGCCCGTACGACGACCTCCAGTCTCCCGGCCCGATCGCTACTACCCAGCAGAGCCGGAGGACTCGATCCCCGCCTACAGTCCATTTTAAATGAGGGACTAGCTGCCGCCCGATCGCCAGTATCGACCTACGAATAAAGCGATCAGCTGCCGAGCGACGATCGCCAGTCTTACGGCCANATCGCTACANCATCANNAACCCGGTGGACACGATCGCCATCTCTGATCCGGCCATATAACATGACGGACTAAGGCATAAGATCGCCTCCACCGCGCATCATAAAGCCATGGTCTGGCGGTCGATGGAACGGCCGCCCGGCCATGCAAGGTCCCTTTCGGCCGAGATCGCCCACCCTTCGTTTAAATACGAGGCCGGCGTAGTCTGAGGGCTCTCCAACATTAATCAGTGGACACATGCCACAACCCCGTCTCAACGTACACCGTCGAGGTCGGCCATCTCCATGGCTGGCCGAGGTGGAAGCAGAGCTAACAAGCCGCGGGCGTGGAGTTGATTCATCCGACGCTGCCCCGCGGAAGGACTCCTCTAGACCGAGACCGCATGCCCTTCGTTTAAATACGAGGCGAGGCGCAGCCTAACAGAGGACCCTCATAATAAAGTGAGTCACGAGACACTCAATGTCTTCGCGCACCAAGACACGGTCATGGAGTCGGTCCATCGATCTCCGCGACTGTGCACGATTCCTCAAACAAAGCGAAACCACCAAGTTTCCATGGGGGATCGGCCAATGTTGTTTTTGAAGGTACAAGACCGAAAGATAGCTAAGCCAATCGACTATGATAGCCCAAGTCCGAGTCCTAAGTCAGCTCAGCAAGGTCGCCCATCCTCATCCAGACACGATCACCAGCAAGAACCACCTCGCCCCATGTCTTCAACATAGGAGCAAGCTGGGGGGCAATTGTTGTGTCAAGAATTAACACCTTCCGACCGGCGATCGCCTCGGAGGTCGAGCGACCGACTTACTGTCGAGCGACCAAGGCAGATCTGCGGACCAGCGACCTGGCGACCTAGCCTTAGCCCAGCGGACAAGCTACATCGACCGACCGAAGGTCTCAGGACCAGTCCCGGTACCGAGCGATCGACATCAAAGACGATTGCCCCTCGGTACTTGGCGACCGACTCTTGGCGATCGACAATCGGGCGACCCTCTATCGGCATCTGGCGATCGACCCTTGGTGACCGACCGAATGCCGACCCTCAACACCTGGCCGATGGCGACCTCGGATGATCAGCTAGAGACGACCGCCTCATGTCGATCACCACCGATGGCCATCCAGTCGGCGAAGACCGAGCCTCAAGACTGGCACCACGTGCAAGGGCCAAGACGAGATCCGCGAATCACGGGCCATTGACCACAGCCTGGCAGAATCTCTCCACCAGCCGACAAGCCGCCGAAAGCTGTCAGTAGGGCCGCATGTTGACTGGCTCCGGACACGTTCTGGCTCCTTATTGGACCGCCCAGCTGTGCCAGCCTCTTCCTTGGACTATAGCCCGACAGCCAGCATCTTTCTTGGACTTTAGCCCGACAGCCCAGGAGATCGCCCCATTATAATATTGGCCGTGACGATCGGCATATTATTATAATGGCGGCGTGACGATCGCCCGCCTAAGGACAAGACCCGGCTGTCCCTATATAAACGAGGCTCCCAACACTTGGACACTTCTTCAACTCCCTTCGGATTTCACACTATACAGAAGCAAACATCAAGCCCTTGGCTAATCTCCAACTCTTGGCAACAGCTATCATTCGGTCTTACTTCTCCCGGCCTATCTCATCCAGCAGATTATCGGCGGGGATGAAGAACACCAAGCTTCGCTCAAGAGCCGGATTAACAGAGTCTTTTTACACTCATTGTATTTAGATTTCTCTCATTAATACTTGTATCCACGAATATTTGTATTAATAACATCTCGCGAGAGCATTCAAGCCCAGGCCTAACAAACCCGGCAAATCTTGTATTATTTATCTACTCTCGGAAGTGCTCCCGCAATTGTTGTTTGTTGCCCGTCATCCAGCAGTATTAATCTTCGGATAAATATTTTGGGCAACAACAACGGTGAATGAACATGATTGATGAATGATTATAATCGAGTGAAAATACACTGAGTGACAATTACAGACTGATAATTACTGAATGAAAATGAATGAATTACAACCGGGTATTACATTATCTCCCCCTAAAAATAAGTTTCGTCCCGAAACTTACAACACGAATAATTCGGGGTATCTCGACCTCATACTCTCCTCCGTTTCCCACGTGGCTTCCTCGGATCCATGCCTCGACCACTGCACTTTGACCAAAGGAATGGTTTTGTGCCTGAGTTGCTTCACTCGACGCTCTAAGATCTGAATCGGCCTCTCCTCGAAGGTAATGTCGGGCCCCAACTCGATATCTCCAAAATCAATAATATGGCTAGGGTCCGATACGTACTTTCTAAGCTGGGAAACATGAAATACGTTATGCACGTGGCTCAGGGACGGCGGCAAGACTAACCGATACGCAAGCTCTCCAACTCTATCTAAAATCTCAAATGGCCCGATATATCTCGGACTAAGTTTACCCTTCCGACCGAAGCGGTAAACTCCCCGTGTCGGCGACACCTTAAGCAAGACGTGATCTCCCACTTCAAACCCCAACGGTCGGCGACGTGTATCGGCATAAGACTTCTGCCGACTTTGGGCCGTCAGCAATCTACCACGAATCAGAGTAACCTTCTCCCTCGTCTCAACTATCATGTCGGGCTCGGTACCGATTAGCTCAGACGTATCATCCCAACACAACGACGATCTGCACCTCCTCCCATACAACGCATCGAATGGTGCCATTTTGATCGAGGCATGCCAACTATTGTTGTACGTGAACTCGATCAACGGCAAGTGTGTCTCCCAATCATCCTTCCAATCTAAAGTACAGGCTCGTAACATATCCTCTAGTGTCTCAGACGTCCCGCTCGCATCGTCCGTCTGTCTGAGGGTGGTAGGATGTACTAAGTCTCAACTCGGTTCCCAAAGCTCTATGAACGGCCTGTCAAAAATGTGATATGAACCGGCCATCACGATCCGAAACAATACTCTTAGGGGTCCCATGCAATCTCACTATTTCCGCAACAAACACTCGTGCAAGCCTCTCCGGCCCCCAAGTGTCCTTAATACTTAGAAAATGAGCTGATTTGGTTAGTCGATCAACAACGACCCAAATCATGTTCATTCCCGTCCGAGTCTTAGGCATACCGGTAATGAAATCCATAGAAATGTCCTCCCATTTCCACTCCGGGATAGGAAGTGGTCGTAATGACCCGCTGGTCGCCGATGCTCGATCTTAACTCACGACAGTGTCGACACCTCGACACAAACTCACTAACGTCTGTCTTCAAATTACTCCACCAGTAGTTGCTCCTCACATCCTTGTACATTTTACTCGTACGAGGATGTATGGAGTAAGGTGTAGCATGAGCTTCACTCAAGATTTTCTGTCTCACCAATATCACTCGGTACACAAAGTCTCGCCACGAAACCTCAAAACTCCATCATCGTGAACCACAAATCCAGGGCTTTCCCTTCCTCACATCCTCCTCAATGGACCAAAACGGATCATCATATCGCTTCGCCTTGATATCATCGATCAAGGACGAAGTGATCTCTAACGCATATATCTCGACCACGAATCCCCGAACCCAAACCTCGATATCCCGAAAATAAAATCCTTTGGATCCTACTCGTGGTGTAAGTACCTCTAACATCTACAATGCCATCGGCTTCCGGCTCAACGCATCAGCCACTACGTTAGCCTTACCCGGATGGTAAAGTATCTCGAGGTCGTAATCTTTAATTAGTTCCAACCACCTACGCTGTCTCATATTCAATTCTTTACATCAAGATATACTTCAAGCTCTTATGATCCGTAAAAATCTTACAAGACGACCCATAAAGATAATGCCTCCGGATCTTTAAGGCGAAAACGACCGCATGACTAACTCCAAATCGTGCGTGGGATAATTCACCTCGTAAGGTTTCAATCAAGGGACGCATAAGCAATGACTCTATCTCTCTCGCATCAAAACACATCCTAGACCAAGGCCCGAAGCATCACTATACACTACGAAGTCCTCGTTTCCCGAGGCAATGCTAAAGCGGGTGCGGTAGTCGACGTCTCTTTAACTCGTCAAAGCCGTCTCCCGTCTGTCAGCCCACTCGAACTTCGAGTTTTCGGAGCAACCGAGTGAGTGGTCTAGCGATCTTAGAAAATCCTCAACGAATCTGCGGTAATAGCCGGCAAGACCAGAAAACTCCTCACCTCCTTCACATTCTTAGGCGGCTCCCAAGCCATCACCGCTCTATCTTCTCGCGGATCTACTCGAATTCCTCTCATTGAAATCACATGCCCGAGGAACGTCACTTCCTCGAGCCAAAACTCACACTTAGAGAACTTCGCGCATAACCGCTCGCCTCAAAGTGTCTAATACAATCCGGAGATGAAAGGCGTGCTCCTCCCGATTCCGTGAATAGATAAGAATATCGTCGATAAAAACGACTACGAATTTGTCTAGATACTCAATGAAAACTTTGTTCATCAACTGCATGAACACTGCTGGGGCATTGTGTTGTGTCAAGAATTAACACCTTCCGACCGGCGATCGCCTCGGAGGTCGGGCGACCGAGTCACTGCCGATCGTCCAAGGCAGATCTACCGATCAGCGACCAGGCGGCCGAGCCTTAACCCAGCGGACGAGCTCAATCAAGCCAATCAAGGCCCTGTGACAAGTCCCGTGATCGAGCGATCAACCTCGAATACGATCGCCTCGATACTCGGCGGCCGACTCTGGCGATCTACTAATGGACGATCCCCTCTCGGTATTCAGCGACCGACTCCTGGCGACCGACGAGCGGGCGATCCTCTCTCGGCATCTTGCCGACCTACACTTGGTGACCGACCGATGCCGACCCTCGACAACTGGCCAATGGCGACCTCCGATGACCATCCAGGGACGACCGCCTCATGTCGATCACCACCGATGGCCATCCAGTCGGCGAAGGCCGAGCCTCAAGACTGGCACCACGTGAAAAGGCCGAGACAAGATCCGCGAATCACGGGCCATTGACCACAGCCTGGCAGAATCTCTCCACCAGCCGACAAGCCGCCGAAAGCTTGTCAGTAGGGCCACATGTTGACTGATTCCGGACACGTGATGGCTCCTAATTGGACCGCCACTGGCGCGATCCATCACATTGGACTTTAGCCCGACAAACAAGATCTTCCTTGGACTTTAGCCCGACAGCCCAGGAGATCGCCCCATTATAATATTGGCCGGCAGGCGATCGGCATATTATTATAATGGCCGGCAGGCGATCGGCCACTACAGGACAGGACCCGGCTGCCCCTATATATACAAGGCCCCCTGCATTTGTAAACGGTCTCTGGCATTCTGACATTATACACGCAATACAGAAGCAAACATCAAGCACTTGGCTAATCTCCAACTCTTGGCAACAGCTATCATTCGGTCTTACTTCTCCCGGCCTATCTCATCCAGCAGATTATCGGCGGGGACGAAGAACACCAAGCTTCGCTCAAGAGCCGGATTAACAGAGTCTTTTTACACTCATTGTATTTAGATTTCTCTCATTAATACTTGTATCCACGAATATTTGTATTAATAACATCTCGCGAGAGCATTCAAGCCCGGGCCTAACAAACCCGGCAAATCTTGTGTTATTTATCTACTCTCGGAAGTGCTCCCGCAATTGTTGTTTGTTGCCCGTCTTCCAGCAGTATTAATCTTCGGATAAATATTTTGGGCAACAACAATTGGCGCTAGAAGAAGGGGGGCAATCCAACCCTCGAATTTTTATACCTACCGTCCCGAAGAACACTCACTGTTCTCGGGGCAGATACTTGAAGTGACACTTACTGCACTTCAAAGAAATCCTTCAGAAAACATGTCTTCCGCCTCCGCGTCGAAGAAAGCGCCGACCACGGCCGGACCCCTGCCTGGCCCGGCCCGAGCCGCAGCCTAATGGTGGAAGGCGGCCGCCGCGATCGAGACGCTGATACGCCCTCGACGGCCGCCTGCCTCTCTCTCGATCGCCCGAACCAATGAACAGATCGAAGAGGCCATAGCCGCCTTCAGAACGACGGAGTGCTCTCGACGCCCTCCTCGCTATCACCCCTCGGTCTCCCACCTAAGTCCAAGCGGAAGCTCAAGGCATTGCCGGGCCGAGCGATCGCCAGAGGCTCTCACCCGCAAGAAGAGGCGCTCGGCACTGGGCACCTCGTCTTCGATCGCCCAGGCGCCGACCCGACTGGCGGCCGGGCGATCGGCCCCAGCTACGAGACGACGGAGTTTGTGTCCGTCACCAGGAGCTCGGCCTACCCGGCTCCCACAAGGCGATCCAGCCGCCTGGCCCCCGCTCGCCAAATTCCCGAGATCGGCAGCAGTGGAGTCCGGAGGTCGGTACACGATCGCCTCGGCCCCCGCTCCCAAAGCCGATCCGCAAGCAGCCGAGCCGCGGCGATTGCCGCTTTGCAACGTCAGCTCGACGACGTAAAGGCGCTCCTGCAATCCGGGGCAGGCGCCATGAAGACGATCGCCGAGCCGAGCGAGCCGCTCGCGATCGACATCGAGCTCGCCCCCGTGCAGCACAGGATCGCTCCCCCGCAAACACCCATGTACGAGGGGCGATCGGACCCCCAGACGCACCTAAGGAAGTTCAACATCTACATGACCGGGTGTGGGGCATCGGACGCGACCCGGTGCCGAATGTTCCCTCTGACACTAGACGACCTCGCCCACCGGTGGTACACCTCATTGCCACCTCGGTCCATTGGCTCCTTTAACGAGCTGGCGCACGTCTTCACGGAACACTTCGCCACCAGAGTCGTCCGGCCTGAAGGTCGCCTTCGCATGATGCGAATCAAGCAGGGAGAAGAAGAGTCCGACTCGGACTACATCGACCAGGTAGACGGGATCATCCTCAACGGCGAGCCCGTAAGCGATGAGACCGCCCTCTACGCGGTGCTAGGACGATTTCAGGGTTTTTCGCCTATGTTCAGGCATATCACGAAGAACCAACCTACAACCTACGCAGCCTTCCAGGCTAGAGCCGCAGATTTTCTGGCCAGGCAAAGGTTCCTTCTTAGCCTGTGAGCAGCGCGATCGGCGCCCGGACGACGATCTCCCGCCCGATCGCCGATATCGACCTACGAATAAAGCGATCGGCAGCCGAGCGACGATCGACAGTCTTCCAGCCCGATCGCCGATCATCACGCTACATCATCAGCAACCCGGCGGACACGATCGCCATTTACAGTCCAACATATAACATGACGGACTAAGGCATAAGATCGCCTCCACCGCACATCATAAAGCCATGGCCCCCGCGATGATGGAACTGCCGCTTCGCCATGCAAGGTCCTTTCGCCGAGATCGCCCGCCCTTCGTTTAAATACGAGGCCGGCGTAGTCTGAGGGCTCTCCAACATTAATCAGTGGACACATGCCACAACCCCGTCTCAACGTACACCGTCGAGGTCGGCCATCTCCATGGCTGGCCGAGGTGGAAGCAGAGCTAACAAGCCGCGGGCGTGGAGTTGATTCATCCGACGCTGCCCCGCGCAAGGACTCCTCTAGACCGAGACCGCACGCCCTTCGTTTAAATACGCGGCGAGGCGCAGCCTAACAGAGGACCCTCATAATAAAGTGAGTCACGGGACACTCAATGTCTTCGCGCACCAAGACACGGTCATGGAGTCGGTCCATCGATCTCTGCGACTGTGCACGATTCCTCAAACAAAGCGAAACCACCCAAGTTTCCATGGGGGATCGGCCAATGTTGTTTTTGCAGGTACAAGACCGAAAGATAGCTAGCCAATCGACCATGATAGCCCAAGTCCGAGTCCTAAGTCAGCTCAGATCGCCCGTCCTCATCCATACACGATCGCCAGCAAAGAACCACCTCGCCCCATGTCTTCAACATAGGAGCAAACTGGGGGGCAATTGTTGTGTCAAGAATTAACACCTTCCGACCGGCGATCGCCTCGGAGGTCGGGCGACCGAGTCACTGCCGATCGTCCAAGGCAGATCTACCGATCAGCGACCAGGCGGCCGAGCCTTAACCCAGCGGACGAGCTCAACTGGCCAACCGAAGGCCCCAGGACAAGTCCCGGTATCGAGCGATCAACCTCAGATACGATCGCCTCTCGATACTCGGCGACCGACCCCTGGCGATCTACTAATGGACGATCCCCTCTCGGTATTCAGCGACCGACTCCTGGCGACCGACGAGCGGGCGATCCTCTCTCGGCATCTTGCCGACCTACACTTGGTGACCGACCGATGCCGACCCTCAACAACTGGCCAATGGCGACCTCCGATGACCATCCAGGGACGACCGCCTCATGTCGATCACCACCGATGGCCATCCAGTCGGCGAAGGCCGATCCTCAAGACTGGCACCACGTGCAAAGGCCGAGACAAGATCTGCGAATCACGGGCCATTGACCACATCCTGGCAGAATCTCTCCACCAGCCGACAAGCCGCCGAAAGCTTGTCAGTAGGGCCACATGTTGACTGATTCCGGACACGTGATGGCTCCTAATTGGACCGCCCAGCTGGCGCCAGCCACTGCATTGGACTTTAGCCCGACAGCCAGCATCTTCCTTGGACTTTAGCCCGACAGCCCAGGAGATTGCCCCATTATAATATTGGCCGGCAGGCGATCGGCACATTATTATAATGGCCGGCAGGCGATCGGCCACTACAGGACAGGACCCGGCTGCCCCTATATATACAAGGCCCCCTGCATTTGTAAACGGTCTCTGGCATTCTGACATTATACACGCACATGTATAAACATCAAGCACTTGGCCAATCTCAACTCTTGGCAATGGCTATCATTCGGTCTTACTTCTCGGCTATCTCATCCAAAGATTATCGGGGGACGAAGAACACCAAGCTTCGCTCAAGAGCCGGATTAACAGAGTCTTTTTACACTCATTGTATTTAGATTTCTCTCATTAATACTTGTATCCACGAATATTTGTATTAATAACATCTCGCGAGAGCATTCAAGCCCGGGCCTAACAAACCCGGCAAATCTTGTGTTATT
>JAWKAU010000895.1:0-26844 GCA_033398695.1 Orobanche coerulescens
TCACGGTAGTCTGTGCTTAAATCAATTAGAAGTTTATTTGCCATCACGCATCATTATTATGAAATATGGCAAATCGATGTCAAAATAGCATTATTTAACGGAAATAACTCATAGTCTTGTTCATCCGGAAAATTGTAAAAAGGTTTGGAAGCTTCCAAAGACGTGGCTTATGGGTTGAAGTAGACTTTGAGCTGACCCTGAGAAGAAGCGCTTATCAATGTAATAATCTTAGATTCCCTGGGCTCGGTTATTTTGAATTTTTGCTGCCAGCCGGGTTATTTTGTCTCTATCAAGATTTCTCAGGATTTTCCCCTATGTCATTCGGCATGATGTACCGTGGTTGTACGTTTTATCTGATATGACTTATTATCAGGTAAGTCAAGCTAATCAGAGGTCCTATTTTATTATTCGTCTTCTTCCGGATCGCTTTAGTTCCCATCGTAATTTTCGTGATCAGGTTAGAACTACCTTGTAGTCGGAGGTTTGTCGGGCTTCACCAGATAAACGGTAGCTAAAATTCACAACAAGCCGAGCACCGTGTCCCGCGCCGCTTGCCGAACGGCGTTTAGCCGTGTCTCATACGGGTGCGACTTCGCCTACTGGCTAGGAATCAAGCGCGACACGGCCAGACACCCGCTGCGAAGTGTCTTGCATCAGGCCGTGACTGCGGTCGGCCGTCATGCGACCGACCCGCAACACGGCGGTAAACACGGCGCTAGTTGGGCCGCTTGTCTCTTTTCCCATTCATCTTCGATGCTTCCGCATCCAAGTCTGGGGAACCAAAGACATGTTGTTAAACTATAAATCCATGAAGTCCCTAAGTCCATATCATCGACCGATCATTCCGTGAACCTCCTCCTGATCGATCGAATCGTGGTAAGTTTTCCTAAAATCCTAGTTTTGGGGAAATTGTGCATTTTGTTGGGGATTTCTCATTCGTTTAATCCGAATTAACTTAGATTAGTGATGGATTATTGATTATTAAGTCAGTATTCTAACAATTCTCTCATTGCTTTATGTGTTTGAATTTGTCGCTTTTGTCGAGTTCCCTAGTCGACGCCCCTGAAATGGTCCTCGCAGAAATGTCACAAAGGGGATTCAAAGTTTCTACGATTATTCTTCCTCATACGATCGTTAATTTACTGATGGTATGACAGTTAGGGTCAGGTTACTTAAGTAGGAACTCGAGTCGGAATTCTTCCGTTCACGCTTTCTTCTTAAGCTTCTTTGATCGATCGCGAAGTATTATTGTTCCGCTTCGTAGAATTGTAGAGTGTTCGCGGGTTCCCCATTGAGCTGCCATAGGAGTGTCCTGTGGTGATCGATTATCGGTGCAAGTATCTTGTTCATATTACTTGTTTTATGATATAATAGTTGGCAATCGACGTTTATACGTGCTAAATAAATGTTTATAACCATTTTTCTAAAATCGGAGTATGCTTACTCATCACGGTTTTAATATTGAAAGACGCACTTCCGCAGTGTTCCGTGAATTAATGCTTAAGCGATCGATATGTGTATTAGTGTTGAGTATATAGGATCGCATTACTTTCGGGTGATGCCATTATGTTTTATTTCGTCGTTGGTAAGTTTTGTAGCGTTTAATCCTCTATTTTAAGTCAGACGCGGAGACATATGGATATCGATAAATATGTGAATTTACGTGATATTGGTTGTGCCGTTTCGATACTGTCATGAGATAATGTGCTTCCTTGTTGATAGTATTTGTTATGGATCGTGAGCATGTAGTTTGACATTTTGGTCATTCTAGCAAAGTAATTCTGACTATATATAAGGTGATTGACCCTCGGAATCATGGGTTTGGAAATGAACCGGTGAGAGTTTGTAAGGTTGTTCTCAAAAATTTCACTGGGATTGCCTCTGGACGGGGGCCCATAGGACTTGGCCGTGGTGGTGTTGGGCGCGAGGGTTACTTTTGAGTGGGGTTTTCTCACCGGGGTTGCTCGACGTGGCACACGGACTTGGTGGTTTGATGGCCTGACCGGTCGCTAGAATTGCCCGAGTGTTTTTACCGATGATTAGTTGTGATATGTCCGATTATCACAAGGCGTTTTGTGCTCACAGTGGTCGAGAGACATTATATATCGAGTCCTCGTGTTTGGCCAGAGGTCATTGGGTAAGAGTGATGTGTTATGTAATGTGTCCTTAGAAGTTAATCGAACGATGATGGTCGCGTCATGACCTCGTGTTTCCTGAACGGATTTGTATTTCGAAAATAAAACTTTGGGATGTGGACCTAAGTGGTTTTCGAACAACTAAGGATTATTCAATACCAAATATTTTCAAAACTCTTTAGATTTAAATTGATTCCCAAAATGACCACTTGTTTCATATAGACCTTTTGATTTGAACTATTTATTCGAGTAAGAAATCTCGGGAAAGCTTTTGTTGTGACTCGAGCTGTGTGATGATTCTAATTATCAGATTCTCGTAATGTGTCATGGTATGGCTCGATTTGCATTTTATACTTGTACTAGCAAAACAAGAGAGTTTTGCTAACCCCGAGTATTCGGGGTGGATGTCTGCTCTGCGTCTGTACATGCAGTTTTTGGGAGCAACAAGGTTGTGATCGTGCAAGGATGATGGAAGACGAATGATACTAATCACATGAAGGCCAATTCTTGGGTGCTACCTGAAGTTCGTTGTATGGACTTCTCCGTTGTCGATTTTTGTTTTGCGAGTGTATTTTTACCCTTGCAGGGGTATGAGTCTAGATAGAGTTATGTATATTAGAGTTGTATGATAATGATGTAAGACCAAATCGATTTATTGGTTCGTTATTTTATTACGTCGGCATGTAATGTATTATGTTGTTTTGGTGTCTAGCCTGGCAGATTTTCATGGAGAGGGTCTGCGTCGTGTAATATTCCCGGTCAGATTCTGGGGGTGTTACAATCAGAAAATAAATCAACACCAGCAACAATGCAGGTCGATAGGAATTCCCCCAATCCTGCTCATTTCAATCGTGTGAATCCTTAGAGCACTCGCACATAAGGATAATCATCAAAACGATCACCTAGAAGTTTCTAAATTCTTTTGTGGATGTTTCCTGCGTAATGGTCCTTGATTGAAAATTCATGCGGCGAGCCCAGGATTCGGCAGCGTAACTGCAACACTGTACATTTTCGAGCACGGTCTCCAACAATTGATGGATGAAGAAATGGACAAGTGTTTTTCTGAAGAGTTTTGGAGGAGGTTGGGATTAGGAAAAAGCTTTTTTGTTGAAATTTTGTTGAATTTGAGGTGGGAGAATGATGCTTCCATGGCGTTAGGAGGAAGAGTTTGAGGGGAGAGATTGATGGCGCAATTTTCGACTCAAATAAAGTGAGATAGATATTCCTTGTTTTTAAAGGACGGATTAAATGTTCATTTTTGTCTCCCTTCTCAAAATTTAAGCGCAATGTGTTTTTATACTCTTTCATATCTGAATTTAGTTCCCGTAGAAATATAATTGTAAAATATAAAAATAAAAAATTATCCTTGGGTGAATTTTGGCAGGGTCTCTTTCACCAAGTTTCGGGATTTGAATTTCTTTGACTTGTTATTTTAGTCCACATAAATGTGTAATATTATATCCACATCAATCTTATTAAGGTTCACTTTAAATTGATTTACCTATTATTTGCATCACTTAATCGAATCGAGTCACAAGTATCGTAAATGTTAAAATTTAATTTAGCGCTAATGACCGTAGCAATTTTTAATAAAGTTAATTACATTCTCTTCTTCTTTGAGCGACTTCAATATGTTTTAAACTTTGATATACAGGTTTGGAACCCTCTCAATTGGCTTTCCAACCGTATATAGACTATTTTGAGGGGACCACAACTCAATGAGATATGGCCCAAAACCGTGTGTGCTCCGATCGCTGCTCAACCGAACACTATTTTCGCCATATCCCCTTAACTATAGGTCATCTTGGGGACCAAAATGCATCCTCTGACTCCTTGTTCATAACTCAAGGCATGAGAGGTTTCTAAATTGCTCGGTCGAGATTTTTCGTATTTTCAACAAACGTACGTGAGGAAGACCCTTGGTCAAGAATCTCATTTTTACGAAAACTTTAAAAGTCCGATTTTCAAGCCCAAGTAGGCCCCGAATCAGAAAGTTGTCTTCATCATAGACGTAGCCCTCGATGTGGCTTTCCAATGGTATATAGACAATTGTGAGGGGACCACAGCCAATGAGATATGCCCCGAAAACCGGCATGTGCTCGTCACTTTGCCCAAACACTGCTTTGGTCATATCTTCTTAACTATAGGTCGCCTTGGGGACCAAAATGCGTCCTCGACCGCTTGTTAATAACTCAAGGCATGGGATGGTCGACTTCAAATCATCTTGGTTGAGATTTTTGTATTTTTGAACGAGCGTACGGAGGAGGACCCTAGGCTCTGAATTTTATTTTTATGGAAGAATTTAAAAGTCCGATTTCGAGGCCAAATATGCCCCCGACTCCAAAAGTTGTATGCTTCATAGTCATAGCACTTTGAACCGTATTTCTAACGGTATATAGACCATTGTGAGGGGACCACAACTCAATGAGATATGGCCCAAAAACAGCGTGTGTCTGGCCGCTCTTCGCCCAACACTATTTTGGCCATATCTCCTTAACTATTGGTCGCCTTGGGGCCCAAAATGCATCCTCGACTTTGTTCATAACTCAAGGCATAGGATGTTCGGATTCAAAATTTGCCTCCGGGAATTTTCGTATTTTCGACGAACGTATGTGAGGAGGACCCTTGGTCGTAAATTTGTTTTTATGGAAGACTTTAAAAGTCCAATGATGAGGCCTAAGAAGGTCCCAACTCGAAAGTTGTCTTAATCATAGTCGAGATTTATGAATCGCTTTCCAACGGTTATATAGACCATTGTGAGGGGACCACAACTTAATGAGATTTGGCCCAAAACCGCATATGCTCCGGTTTCCCTTTGCCCGAACACCGTTTTGGCCATATCTCCTTAATTGTAGGTCGTCTTGGGGCCAAAAATGCATCCTCAGACTCCTAGTTCATAACCCGAAGGCATGGGATGGTCGGATATGAATTTTGGCTTGGTCGAGATTTTTCGTATTTTGAAAGAAGGGACGTGAGGAGGACCCTTGGTCGATAATTTTGTTTTTATGGAAGACTTTAAAAGTCCAATTTTGAGACCCAATGAGGCCACAAATCAGAAAGTTGTCTTTGTCATATCATAGCTCTCTGATGTGGCTTTCCAACGGTATATAGATAATTGTGAGGGGACCACAATTTACTGAGATATGGCCCAAAACTGGCGTGCCCAAACACTGTTTTGGCCATATCTCCTTAAGTATAGGTCGTCTTTGGGCCCAAAACACTTCCTATGACTACTTTATAATAACCCAAAGGCATGGGATGGTCTAATTTGAAATTTAGCTCGATCGATATTTTTGTATTTTTGAAAACGTACGTGAGGAGGACCCTAGGTCTAATTTTGTTTTTACGAAAGACTTTAAAAGACCGATTTCTGTGACCAAGAAGGCCCTAACTCATTAAGTTGTCTCAAATAGTCATAGCCCTATGAATCGGATTTTCAATGGTATATTAACCATTGTGAAGGGCCAATTCAATGAGATATGGCCAAAAACCAATCTGTTCTCCGCTTCTCTTCGCCCAAACACTGTTTTGGTTATATCTCCTAACTATAGATAGTCTTGGGCCCCAAAACATGTCTTCATGATCCTTGTTTATATCCCAGAGTCATAGGATGGTTAGATTCAAAATTTGGCTCGGTCTAGATTTTTCGTATTTTTTAACGAACGTACGTGAGGAGGACCCTTGGTCGATAATTTCGTTTTTACGGAAGACTATAAAAGTCTGATTTTGAGGGTCAAGGAGGATCCGACTCGAAAAGTTGTCTTCATCGTAGTCGAGCTATCTGATATGATTTTCCAACGGCATATAGATAATTGTGAGCTGATCGCAACTCAATGAGATATGGCCCAAAAACCAGGTGTGCTCCAGCCGCTTCTTGCCCGAACACTGCTTTGGCCATATCTCCTTAACTATAGGTTGTCTTGGGGCCAAAAATGCGTCCTCGAACTCCTTGTTCATAACCTGAAGGCATGGGATGGTCGGTTTCGGAATTTAGCTCGGTTGAAATTTGTAACACCCTAATTCTCAAATAGGACATTACACGTCGTAGATCCTTCAACAAGGTCTACCAGGCTAAGACATTCACACATTTTACAATAATCCCATAATGACAACACTAATAATGAAAATAAGGCCATGGCCTCGGCCAAAACAGTTTGGTTCAATATAAAAAAACAAAATGTAAAATAAATTCCTTGCCCACGCACGGGACTTCATCGACATCTTTAAAACAATAATACGTTTACTCGACTAACTCCGACAAACCACTTAAACATAATAAAATAAATAAAATAGCCTCGAGCCTCATCTTCATGCTTGATCATCCTTTGCATGCGTGTCCCGTGTCGGCTCCTCAGCTCGCCCGATACCTGAAATGCATGAAACGCATTTCTCTCATTTAAGGGGTTAGCATTCGAATAGCTAGTGCAAGTACACAATTACAAGACATTATATACATATACGATTCCATAATGTCATCTCATTAGAAAACATTTTTTTGAACAATATTCCGGAATATCACATTTGTATCAAAACATCATTTTCACAAAAGTCATATCATCACTTCTAAACACCACAATAATCCATACATGGCAACCTGTGGCCGTACCCATTAGTATCGACTCCGCAGGTCCCGTAGGACCGCCCTTAGGTGAGAAACCACTTTCGCGACTGCACTTAGTATCGCCTCGTAGATCCCGCGAACTGCCCTTGGGTGGAATAAAACTAACACACAATTCATCATTCATATCGTAACCATAACTCATATAATGTAATGTAATACATGTACTTGCCTCGAATAACACGACGTGGAGGAAACGGTGAAAGAAAAGGGTTTCGGTCTGACTCCCTTCAAAGGTTCGATCCTAAATCACAACGGCACATAATCAATCACAACACTATGGAAACATAGGAAACCATCCTAATTTCTACCCGTAGGAACAATTGGCTTGACACTATGATGACACAATCTATCATAATCGATTAGCGTAAGAATTTACGAAATTTATTTCACAACACTACAATAATAACAAAGGATTTCAAGCATACAAACATAATCCAACAATAATTTCGACGAATCGCTTAAGAAGATGAAATACAAGAAAATCCCCTGCATTTCCTAAAACTAGGGTTCAAGCCGATTTACCTCGATTCGGACGGTGGAAGATATTAGGATAGTGATTATTTCTTGATAGAAACTCAAACATATGGATTTGAGATGATGTCTGGTCGGAATTCACTCAACCCCATCGCAATTCGCCGAAAATCGCTAAGGAAGAAGAAAAGGTAAGAAAAATAAGGAAGTCAACTGCTGCAGTCCTATTTATACCTGCGATGACTAGCGTACGCTATTTGGATGCCTAGCGCATGCTATTCTGGATATAGTGCAGTCCAGAGGCTTTTGTCTCTTCCGTTAGCGTACGTTAATGTCAAATTAGCATGTGCTATTCGTGTTAGCGTATGTTAACTCATATCTTAGCATATGCTAACTGGTTCAGCTGAGAGTCAGTGAACCTTCTGTCCAACTCCAGAATATTCTGCCCATCCGCATTAGCAGATGCAACAGTATATTAACATACGCTAATCTACAGAGTAGCGTACGCAATGAAGACCATAACTTTCGCTAACCAAACCACTCCAGAAATCGTAGCCATCGCCTGCCCTAATTAGCGCGCGCTACACATGAGTTTAGCGTGCGCTAGAGATGCCCCTTAGCGCGCGCTATAGATATAATTAGTGTGCGCTAACTGCTGTGTTACATAATACAGTTGTGAACCCCGGTCAGAATGTACACTTATCGGAAGGTATAAAACCCGATAGTTAACAATGGATAACGAAGCATTAATAATAAACAAAAACATGCAAGCCCACTCTTCCATCAGAACACATGATTCCGATCATTCGATGGAACGGACAACAAATTCCTATAATGGTACCCAAAACTATGAAAATTTACAAAACGGCCCAAAATATCGAGAATCAAGACTCGAGGCCAATTAACATTCTCAAAAAGTTGTAACGTATCCAAAATATTAAAGGAACCTATTAAGTAATGATACGCCGCTTAGAACGAGATTTACGAGAATCGAGCCCAAATGCATAAAATTTACATAATAAGTATAATCTAGTAAAAACAACTCCGAAACTCGTCCGGTTGTCCATGGATACAGAACATAATAGTTTTAGAAGACCAAAATAATTACAAGCGAGTCGTTCGAAGTGAACTAAAAATTGAAATCACTAAAAATGGAAAGTGTGGATATTACATTCTCCCTCTCTAAAAAGAAGTTTCATCTAAACTTACAAGGTGAATAACTCGGGATATCTCGCCTTCATATTATCCTCTGTTTCCCATGTCGCTTCCTCTGATCCTTATCTCGACTATTGCATCTTAACCAAATGAATAGTTTTTTGCCTATGTTGTTTTATCCGACACTCCAAAATCTGAATCGGTATCTTCTCAAATGTGATGTCGGGTCCAAGTTCAATCTCTTCAAAATTGATAACATGGTTAGGATCCGACATAATTTCTAAGTCGAGACATGGAATATGTTATGCACATGACTCAAGGACGCGGCAAACCCAACCAATATGCAAGATCTCCAACTCGCTCTAAAATATCGAAAGGTCCAATATGCCTCGGACTAAGTTTACCCTAACGACTGAAGCAGTAAACTCCCCTAGTCGGAGACACCTTCGAATACATAGTCTCCAACCTCAAACTATAACGGCCACGACACGTGTCGGCATAGGACTTCTATCGACTCTGAGCCGTTAACAATCTATCACGAATCAAGGCAATCTTCTCTCTCATCTCAACTACTATATATGGTTCGGTACCAATCAATTCGGATGCATCATCCCAACACAACGGTGATTGCACCTCCTTCTGTATAAAGCCTCAAATGGTGCCATTCTAATCGAGGCATGCCAACTATTATTGTACGTAAACTCGATCAACGGCATGTGCGACTCTCAATCATCTTTCCAGTCTAAGGCACATGCTCTCAACATATCCTCAAGTGTCTGAATCATCCATTCCGACTGTCCATATATTTGGGGATGGTTGGATGTACTGAGTCTCAATTCAGTTCCCAAAGCCCGATGAACAGCCTGCCAAAAATGTGATACGAACCGGCCATCTCGACTAGAAATAATACTCTAAGGAGTCCCATGCAACCTCACAATTTCTGCAATGAACACCCGTGCTAGTCTCTCTGGTCCCCAAGTATCCTTAATACCCAAAAAATAAGAAGATTTGGTTAGTCGATCGACAATGACCCAAATCATGTTCATTACAGTCCGAGTCCTAGGCATACTGGTAATGAAATCCATAGAAATACCCTCCCGCTTCCACTCCGGAATAGGAAGTGGTCGCAATAACCCCGTGGGTCGCTGATGCTCGATCTTAATCTGCTTACAGGTCAAACACTCCGAAATAAACTCGCTAACCTCTATCTTTAAGTTGCTCCACCAGAAGTTACTCCTTACATCGTTGTACATTTTCCTTGTACCAGGATGTATAGAATAAGGTGTAGTATAAGCTTCTCTCAAAATTTTCTGTCTCAACTCAATATCACATGGTACACACAATCTGCCTCGAAATCTTAAAAGCCTGTCATCCTGAACCACAAACCCAGGGGCTTTCCCTTTCTTCACGTCCTCTCCCAGCTAAACTAAAAACGGGTCTTCATATTACCTTGCCTTGATGTCATCAATCAAATACGAAGTGATCTCTAATGCACATAACTGATCCTGAACTCTATGAAGCCACACTTCGATATTCTGACAAATTAAATCCCGCTGGATCCTGCTTTGAGGCGTAAGTACTTATAACATCTGTAGAGCCACTGGCCATTTACTCAACGCATCCGCTACTACATTGGCCTTGCCCGGATGATAAAGAATCTCAAGATCATAATACTTAATTAATTGCAGCCACCTACGTTGCCTCATGTTCAATTCTTTCTGGCTGAAGATATACTTCAGACTCTTGTGGTCCGTGTAAATCTTACACGACGACCCATAAAGATAGTGCCTCCAAATTTTCAAATCGAAAACGACCACAGCTAACTCTAAATCATGTGTAAGGTAATTTGCTTCATAAGGTTTCAACTGCCGAGATGCATAAGAAATAACCCTATCTTTCTCGCATCAAAACAAATTCAAGTCTCGAGGCCCGAATCATCACTATAAACCAAAAATTCCCGCTTCCTTCGGGCAATGCTAGAACTGGAGCAAAGAGTCAACCGTCTCTTCAACTCCTCAAAACTATTCTATCTATCTACGCTCCACTCGAATTTCCGAAGTTTTCTCAAGCAACCGTAAGTGGTCTAGCAATCTTGGAAAATTTCGATGAACCTACGTAATAACCCGCAAGTCCTAGGAAACTCCTCACTTCCTTCACATTCTTAGATGGTTCCCATGCCGCATCGCCTATCTTCTGTGGATCAACCCGAACTCCTTCCAATTATATTACATGCTCGAGGAATGTTGCTCCCTTAAGCCAAAACTCACATTTAGAAAACTTCGCATACAACTGCTCAACTCTCCAAATGCCTAAAACAATACGAAGATGAACAGCATGCTCCTCATGACTCCGAGAATAGATAAGAATATCGGCGATAAAGACGACTACGAATTTGTCCAGATACTTGATAAAAACCTTGTTCATCAATTGCATGAACACTGCTGGATAATTGGTTAGCCCAAAAGGCAAACCAAAAACACGTAATAGCCATATCTTGTCCGAAACGCAACTTTCGGTATGTCGCTATCCCGAATTCTCAATTGATAATAACTCGACCTTAAATCAATCTTCGAGAAGATTGTTGCTCCTCAAGCTAATCAAACAAGTCATTAATCCGGTAAAGGGTATTTGTTTTTTATGGTCAACTTGTTTAATTTTTGGTAGTCGATGCATAAACGGCGTCCATCCTTCTTCTTAACGAAAGCATAGGCGCACCCCAAGGCAATGCGCTTGGCCGAATATACCCTTTATTTAAAAATTCCCCAACTGCTTCTTCAACTCCAACATCTCCGACGGCGCCATACGATACGGTGCCCGAGAAACAGTAGCCACATTCGACTCTAGATCAATAGGAAACTCAACTTCCCGCTGCGGTGGTAGTCCCAGAAAGTCATCCGGAAATACATCAGGATAATAGTTAACTACTGGAATCAATGACATGTCAACTCCACCATCTTCCACCTTCAAGGTGTAACACCAATAGCCTATGCAACCCTCGGTTAAGAAGTTTCATCGCCTTTAAGGCGCCGATCACACTCCTGCATCTACTTGACTTACAACCTACAAGAGTATCCTCCGTGCCATCCTCGGCCAATATAGAGACAGTACGAGTCTGATAGTCCATGATAGCACCATGATGGTCTAGTCAGTCATCTCCAAGGATCAAATCCTCACCCTTTAAGTCTACAACAATGAGGTTCGAGGGCTAATATCGATTCCCGATCCTCACTGGGTAGTCTCTAACTTCCCAGTTCCCAACCATACGAGCCCCACTAGGCATACCCACTATGAACAGCTCACACTCAAATAAACACTCAATACTAATACGACATACACAATCCCAAGCAATAAAAGAATGAGTAGCACCCGAATCAAATAACACTGATACTAGATGGGAAAGGATCTGAGTGGTACTTGATAGCACCAGAGCGTCTATCTCCTCCGTGCGTCTCATCTGATATAAACGAGGGTATACTGATCCCGAACTCGATACAGCACGGCGGTCCTGTTAACACCGACCCCTATCACGGCTCGAACTCTGAGGGGTCTGAACAACTGGGGTCCTCTGATCAACACTAAGCTATTTTTGTACAGAGGAAAGTCGAGCTCCGCCGCCCGGTAGCTCTCTCATAGTGAACGGCCCGATGCCTACTATGCCCGCATGTAAAGCAATTAACCAACGGAAATGGACAATCCTTTACCACGTGCTCGCTCCGACACCGCTAGATGAATTCGTTCCCGTGATGTTTCCAAAATAAGCAAAATGGGGCTTTACTTTCAAACCTCTACGTGACACGCCGTAGCAACTCTAAGGGGTGGAATATAAATACTAACAAGATTGCACTTGATAAGTATATAAATCACACAAGGGATGTTTTGGAGACACACTCAACAAAACAAGAAAGCACTCACAAAGGTTTGTTAATACAAACACTCTCAAATTCATAAAATCTTTGGTGTCCTCTTACAATGAAACTTCAAGGCTATTTATAGCCAAAATCTTACACCTAACTCTAGTGTGAACAAGGAAACAACTAGAAACCTACAAAATAGAAAATCAACATTCAAAGATCCTAAAATCTGATACAAAGTCAGTCAACATATGTTTAGGTGACAAAATATCAAAGACCAAGATTTTAAGGTGTGAAAACAAGGACAACAAGTCACCATAAATCCGATGCTGTCTGTTTTATCATTTCTGAGCTCCAATGTCTCCGAATTTGGTCCTATGGTCTGAACAATATTTGTAGCTCTCTTTCTTAGCTTTCCATAGACACCTGAATCACCTGAATCGGATTTCGGACGAGTAAGTTATGGCTAAAATACGAGACTGCTGCGTGTCAGTCTTATGCGGGAATTTGATCCTTGTTTGTTTGATCGTTTTTCCGATCGCCTTCGACATTAATATTACACGACTCGATTATATACAACTCAAAATATAAAAATACAACTCAAGAAATACAATTCAAATTAAAATACACCAAGATAAAGTAAACGAAAACTTATTGTTCGACAACTTCGACACTACTCACGAATTTGTTGTCTTTGATAACATAGTTATTTTTAAACATATCAATGATGAGTGTCGATAAATTATTTTTGAACTTCTTTGATCGAGACCTCGTTATTGGTCCAATGGCATGCTCAAGTCCTCATCCGGGTTCTTCATAATATCTTGATTCACATCATTCCCCGCTCTCAAAAGGATTCGCCCTCGAATCAAATTTCAAAAGGACTTAAGTCAAGAACATTGAAAGTAGTGGAAACATTATACTCACCTGTAGATCTACTTTATAGGCATTGTCGTTAATCCGCCTAAGATCCGGAACGGTCCATCTCCCCTTGGCATTCGCTGATTTTCTTTGAATGGGAAATCGCTCTTTCCTCAAATGAACCCAAACCCAATCACCGGTTCAAAGAGTACTTGTTTGCGTCCCTTGTTCTTCATTCTCGCATTGTGTTCGTTGCGCTTCTCAATTTGTTCACGAACTTTGGCATGTAATTGCTTCACCATCTCTCGCCTTTTCTTGCCATCAAGGTTACTCCTGTCATCTATCGAATAGGCAACAAGTCTAAAGGAGTTATCGATTAAAACCATACACGATTTCAAATGGCGAAAATGTCGTAGTAGAATGTACGGTTCGATTATAGGCAAACTCGATAAATGGTAAAGATGTTTCCCAATTTTTCAAATTTTTGTTAACAATAGTTCGCAACAATTGACCAAGCATTCGGCTAACAACCTCGGTTTGACCATCACTTGGGGATGACATGTTGTAGAATAAAGCAATTTCGCCCCAATTTTGCCCATAAGACTCTCCAAAAATGACTCAAAAATTTGGTATCTCTATCTGATACGATGCTTTTGGGCATACCATGCAAACGAACAATTTCTTTGAAAATAGATTAGCAATATGTGTGGCGTCGTCTGCTTTATGACATGCAATGAAGTGTGCCATTTTGCTAAATCTATCAACTACAACAAAATGGAGTCACAACCGGATTTCGCCCGGTAATCCTAATACAAAGTCCATAGAAAGATCAACCCAAGGTTCGGAAGGTACCGAAGTGGCATATACAAACCATGCGGCAACACTCGTGATTTTGCTTTCCTACAAACAATGCATGAATTTACAACTTTAAAAACATCATGTTTCATTTTTGGCCAAAAGAAATGTTCATGCAATATTTCGTAAGTTTTAGCAATCCCAAAATGTCCCATTAGACCTCCACTATGTGCTTCTCTTACCAATAATTCCCTGTTGAACAAAAAGGAATACAAAGTTTATTTTCACGAACAAGAATCCATTATCCCGATAAAATTTTTCTACTCCTTTTTCTCAAGCTACATAAATATCGTGGAAATCTTTATCCCCTCATATGCTTCTTTCAATAAATCAAATCCCAAAAGTTTACAAGAAAGTGTATTGAGTAATACATACCTTCTTGACAAAGCGTCCGCGACAATGTTTTCCTTTACCTTGTTTGTATTTGATGATGTAAGGAAAGGATTCAATTTCCTCTAACCACTTGGCATGTCTCTTGCTCAATTTACCCTGTCCTTTGAGATGCTTTAAGGATTCATGATCGGTATGAATCACGAACTCCTTCGGCCATAGGTCGTGTTGCCACGGACGTAGGGCTCGAACCAAAGCATACAATTCCTTGTCATAGGTCGGGTAATTCAATGTAGCTCCTCCAAGTTTCTCACTAAAATAGGCTATCGGCCTTTTTCCCCGCATTAATATCGCTCCTATTCCTACTCCCGAAGCATCACACTCAATTTCAAAAGTGTTAGAAAAATCGTAATGCTAAGACAGTGCGGTGCATAATTTATCTTTCGTAGTGTTAAATGCTCTTTCTTGTTCATTTCCCAATTAAACTTAGCATGTTTCTTGACAAGTTCGCTTAATGGGGCCGCAATTGTGCTAAAATCTTTTACGAAGCGCCGGTGAAACCTGCTAGCCATGGAAACTTCTTACCTCGGATGCGTTCGTCGGCCTAGGCCATTCTCGATAGCCTTAACCTTTCTTCATCAACTTTTATGCCACAAGACTAACGACATATCCAAGAAAATAACTTCATTCATGCAAAAGAACATTTCTTAAGACTAGCATATAATTGTTCCCTTCTCAAGGTAATTAAAGCTAATCTTAAATGTTCAACATGTTCTTCAACATTTTTGTCAGAAATGAGTATATCATCAAAGTATACAACAACGAATTTTCCGATGTATGCACGTAAAACATGATTCATTAATCTCATAAAAGTACTTGGTGCTCGTTAGTCCAAAGGGCATTACCAACCATTCGTATAATCCGTATTTAGTTTTGAAAGCCGCTTTCCATTCATCTCCTTCTTTCATACGAATTTGGTGATATCCTTTCATTAGGTCAATTTTAGTGAAAACACATGAACCATGTAATTCATCTAACATATCATCTAACCTTCGAATAGGTGTCGATACTTAACCGTGATATTGTTTACCGCCGGCAATCGGTGCACATTCTCCACGCTCCATCTTTCTTTGGCACGACGATCACAGAACGGCACAAGGACTTAGACTCTCCCTGATATACCTAAGACTTAACAACTCCTCGACTTGTCTTTCGATTTCATTGGTCTCTTCTGGTTGTGTCAGATGCCTGCCTATTTGGAATGACCGCTCCAGCACAAAGTCTATTTGATGTTCAACCTGATTGGTGGCAACCCCGCAGTAGTTCTTCAGAAAACATCAACAAATTCCCGCAATAAAGATTCAATAGAACTCGAATTATCCGGTTCCCGGGTTAGTAGTAGCGCAAACTTTTCGGAAAATAATCAAGTATATGGGTGCATTTTCCTTGATATCTTCTTCAAGTTCCTTTGCACTTACAAGCATGCATTTTCTCAAATTTTCTTTTTCTTTCTTTTTTCATTTTTTCATTTTTTTCATTTTTCTCATTTTTTCATTTTTTCATTTTTTTCATTTTTTCATTTTTTTCATTTTTCTCGCTTTTTTCATTTTTTTCATTTTTCTTTTCCTTTTCTTTTCTCGATTTTCCTTCAACTTCCTTTTCAAGACGAAGTTGATCTTCTTATTTGTACCTTAGTCATGGGAGCTAAGGTAATTTTCTTTCCGTCCTTCTCGAATGAGTAACCATTTTTCCTTCCGCTCAAAGTAGCATCTCGATCAAAATGCCATGGTCTTCCCAACAAGATATGACAAGCATGCATCTAACGACATCACATAGGATTTTGTCTTGATACCTTCCGATGGTGAGAGCCACTAGTACTGCTTATTAACTCGAACTTCCCCACAATCATTTAGCCAATGTAAACGATACGGTTTAGTGGTGTCTTCTTGTTGGAAGATCGAGTTCTTCCACTAGATAGCGCTAATGACATTAGTGAAACTCCGTTATCTATTATCACACTACAATTTTTATTTTTAATAAAACAACGTGTGTGAAATAGATTTTCTCTTTGTTCGTTAACTTCCTCCTCTTTGCTTGAGAACTTAACACCCTCCGAACAACAAGTGCGGGTGCATACTCATACGCCTCATCATCACTTCCACCTCTCTTGTCTCTTCTTCTTCTTCTTCTTTTCACTTTCCGCTTCAATCTCCCCATCCCGAAGTACCATCACCCGCTTGTTGGTGCATTCGGATGCTATATGTCCACGACTCGCACTTATAGCATCGATGTCCCGCTTCTCCTTTGGGTGCTTTCGACGGGTTTAGGTTTCCCATCAAATTTTGGTTTGCTAGTACTCCCAACTTCAAACTTTCCTTTCAAGACACTCCCTTCTCTTTATCAAAATTTTTAAATTTGTCCGAACTTACTTGAGATTGTTGTTTCCAAGGGGTAGAGTATCCCGTGGAATAGTTGTTATTGCTCCTCTTCGTAAGCTCCGCCGATTTTTACCGCCGCATATACCATGTCCTCGAATTCAACAAAGTGTTGTTTGTCAACTTCTTTAGCTATATCGGCTCTCATCCCGTGTAAAAACCGCGCCATGGTGGCCTCTCTCGATTCCCGAACATTGGCCTGATCATCAACATCTCCATTTCCTTTCGAAAATCTTCAATGTTTCTCGAGCCTTGTTTTAAAGTTTGTAAGCGAGAAAATAGTTCCTTAAGATAGTAATTAGGAACAAATCTTTTCCGCATAACAACCTTCAATTCTTCCCAACCGCTAACCGGTCTATCCCGACTCCTCCTTCTCTCCGTCACAAGTTGGTCCCACCAAATGCTTGATATTCAAAATTCGGCTATTGCTAACCTCATTTTCTTCTCATCTAATAGTTGTGGCAATCGTAAATGGTCTCCAACTTCCTTTCCCAATCGAGATATGTGTCCGGATCACTTCTCCCTTCGAAAGATGGGATTTTCATTTTGATGTTTCCCATATTCCGATCCTCCTCGCTTCGACATATCTTCCTCGCCTTCCTTCATACTCTCTCCTTCCTCCTCGTCCCGCCTCCTCGATGTACAAACCTCTGAGTTTCCTCCTGAATTCATCGAATCTTCATCATCATAGCCTCCAAATCGAATGGGTTCCGGTCCCCTTCGTACGGGCTCCTCTTCTCTACCCTTCGTGAGAGTAGCAATTGTTTCCTCTTGTTTATCTAGTCTTCCACTATTTGAGCAAGTTGTTGTACAATATTTTGAAGGATAAGATTTTGCCTGCTTCCTTCTGTTCTCACATTTTTTTGTTTTTTTTTGTTTTCTTTTTTTGTTTTTTTGTTGTTTTTTTTTTTTTTGTTTTTCGTTTTTTTTTTTTTTTTGGTTTTTGTTTTTTTTTTGTTGTTTGTTTTTTTTTTTTCTTTTTTGTTTTTTTCTCCTTTTTTCTATAAGAAAATTTCTCACAAGATCCTCACGTGTATCGCTAGATCGCTCACACTCGCGTATCTCTCGCTTGGCTTTTTCTTAATTCCTCACAATTTCCTTTTTTTTTTGCCTTTTCCACACAACTTACAAGGTGATTTTGGTGATTCAAATCAAGTTTCTTCTTGAAAAAACTCAAATCCCACGATCCCCCAACGATTGCGAATGACGATAAGATAAAAAAATGGAAAGATGGGAGCAAAAGATTTTGGAATAGTTTAGAATATGGAACGGAACGAAAAGTATGATAATTGTTTGATAAGATCGATCAAAATTCGTTCTTCTCTTCTTCCTTGATAATTTTTTTCTTCTTTTTTTTTTTTTTTTGGTAATGAAATGAATGGATTGATATTTGATATTCGATCCGCAAGCTTAAAATCACCAGACGCCCAAGGCTAAGGAACAAGTTCTTCCCCGGCCTCGGCTTGAAGAGTTATCAAAACAATCAAAACCTTCACGACTTATAATTTTTTTTTTTTTTTAGTAATGAAATGAATGGATTGATATTTGATATTCGATCCGCAAGCTTAAAATCACCAGACGCCCGAAGGCTAAGGAACAAGTTCTTCCCCTGGCCTCGACTTGAAGAGTTATCAAAAACAATCAAAACCTTCACCACTTATATATTTTTTCTTTTTTTTTTTTTTTTTTTTGTGTGTGAAGAAGATGGAAGATTTAGAAGATAAAGGAAATAATAGGATGATAAGATAGGAAGATTATGGTAATGAAGGAAAATAGATGATACCACTTAGTTTTGGAATAACCGAGCCAAGCCAACCGATGCGACCCCCACACGACACGCCATGGTAACCGACACCGCTAGATGAATTCGCTCCTGTGATGTTTCCAAAATAAGCAAAATGGGGCTTTACTTTCAAACCTCTACGTGACACGCCGTAGCAACTCGGAAGGGGTGGAATATAAATACTAACAAGATTGCACTTGATAAGTATATAAATCACACAAGGGATGTTTTGGAGACACACTCAACAAAACAAGAAAGCACTCACAAAGGTTTGTTAATACAAACACTCTCAAATTCATAAAATCTTTGGTGTCCTCTTACAATGAAACTTCAAGGCTATTTATAGCCAAAATCTTACACCTAACTCTAGTGTGAACAAGGAAACAACTAGAAACCTACAAAATAGAAAATCAACATTCAAAGATCCTAAAATCTGATACAAAGTCAGTCAACATATGTTTAGGTGACAAAATATCAAAGACCAAGATTTTAAGGTGTGAAAACAAGGACAACAAGTCACCATAAATCCGATGCTGTCTGTTTTATCATTTCTGAGCTCCAATGTCTCCGAATTTGGTCCTATGGTCTGAACAATATTTGTAGCTCTCTTTCTTAGCTTTCCATAGACACCTGAATCACCTGAATCGGATTTCGACGAGTAAGTTATGGCTAAAATACGAGACTGCTGCGTGTCAGTCTTATGCGCGGAAATTTGATCCTTGTTTGTTTGATCGTCTTTTCCGATCGTCTTCGACATTAATATTACACGACTCGATTATATACAACTCAAAATATAAAAATACAACTCAAGAAATACAATTCAAATTAAAATACACCAAGATAAAGTAAACGAAAAACTTATTGTTCGACAACTTCGACACTACTCACGAATTTGTTGTCTTTGATAACATAGTTATTTTTAAACATATCAATGATGAGTGTCGATAAATTATTTTTGAACTTCTTTGATCGAGACCTCGTTATTGGTCCAGTCGGCATGCTCAAGTCCTCATCCGGGTTCTTCATAATATCTTGATTCACATCATTCAATGTGGCACACATGAGTGGTGCCATACTCTGCTTGATATGCGGATTCATGCGCATATTGAAGTAGCGGATTTTATCAGCCTCGGTTCTCATTTGATCCTACACATATCCCAACTGCTGATTATAGGTAATGATGGCCTTTGATATCGGACATCTTGCAGTGTAGTGGTAAAGAACTCGACAATCATGTGCTCCCGAACCGGCGGTGGATGATTCCGCTCTATAGCGGTCTTAAACTCCTCCTGTGGCATACGATCTTTGGGCATCACGGCCTCCCACCACTCAGCAGCCTTCCTTATCCGTAAGGTATTAAGCAATAGGTACCCTCCGTTGTCGTGACAAGCTATGGCATTGAACATCCTTCCCAATCGAAAAGCCAATTCTCCCAACCTAGGAGTCTGTAGAACCAAAGAAACGAGGGGGAATTAATCACTTTTGGAGCTATTAACTAGCTTCGCCTTCCACAATGGGGTAGATTCTCGCGCCCGCATGAGCAATCTAAGCTCACCGAGCTACTAACTACCGGAGTATGGCAAGATCTCCCGCGCGGTGTTATTACCTGACGGTTGACCCTGGCTGACTGATCAGTCCTGATGTCCGTCAGAACTCAGGGGCAAAGTATTCGGCACAATATGAGAAGCCAAATCAGCGGATAAATGGGAAAGCGGAACTCTCTCATCATCAGCACCACGACCACGGCCTCGGCCGCGTCCCCGAGCTGGTCTACCATGAACTCTCAACATACCGAAGAATAAGAAATAAAATGGAACAAGATCAGCACAGTTCACAATTTACATCGTTGGTACCCCAACTCACAATTCCAATTTACATAAGAGAAGTAATACAGAAATATAATAGTTTGAGGAGACTTACAGCCACAGGTCGCATGAAGAGATGGTAGAATGATGCCGTTAGGCTCAACAACTAACTCTTACAACATAATTAACATACCCAAAATTGACCGACAAATTTCAGGCATTCACAACCAAAGGCTCGATATCATAAATGTAACACCCCAATTCTCAAATGGGACATTACATGCCGTAGATCCTTCAACAAGGTCTACTGTGCTAGGACATTCATACATTTTACAATAATCCCATAATGACAACACTAGTAATGAAAATAAGGTCGTGGCCTCACCAAAATATTTTGGTTCAAAATAGAAAAACAGAATGTAAATGAATTCCTTGCCTACGCAGGGACTTCATCGACATCTTTAAAACAATAATACGCTTACTCGGCTAACTCTTACATGCCACTTAAACATAATAAAATAAATAACATAGCCTCGAGCCTCATCATCATGCTTGGCCATCTTTTGCATGCGTGTCCGTGCGCATCCTCCACTGCCGATACTTGAAATGCATGAAATGAATTTCCCCATTTAAGAGGTTAGCATTCAAATATATAGTACAAGTACACAATTACAAGACATTATATATAGATACAATTCCACAATGTCATCTCATTAGAAAACATTTTTGTAAACAATATTCCAAAATATCACATTTGTATCAAAACGCCATTTTCACAAAAGTCATATCATCACGCCTCAACACCACAATAATCCATACATGGCAACCCGTGGCCGTACCCATTAGTATCGACCCCCAGGTCCCGTGAGACCGTCCCCAGTGGAAAACCACTTCCGCGGTCGCATCCATTAGTATCGGCCCCCAAAGGTCCATTCGAACTGCCCCCGGGTGGAAGAACAATAGCACACACACATTGTCACAATTCCTCATTCATATCGTAACCTTAATTCACATAACGTAATGTAATACATGTACTTGCCTCGAATAACGCGACGTGAAGGAAACAGGAAAGAAAATGGTTTCGGTCCGACTCCCTTCAAAAGTTCGATCCTAAATCACAACGACACATAATCAATCAAAACACTACGGAAACATAGGAAACCATTCAAAGTTCTACCCTTAGGAACAATTCGCTTGACAATATGAGGACACAATATATCATAATCGACTAGCTAAGAATTTACGAAATTTAGTTCACAACACTACAAGAATAACAAAGGATTTCAAGTATACAACCATAACCCAACAATAATTTCAAGCAATCGGCTTAAGAAGATGAAATACAAGAAAATCCCCAAAATTTCCCAAAACTAGGGTTCAAGCCGATTTACCTCGATTCAGATCAGGAAGATGTTAGATAGTGATTACTTCTTGCTAGGAACTCAAAGATATGGATATGAGATGATGTCTGGTCGGAATTCACTCAACCCCGTCGTAATTCGCCGAAAATCACCAAGAAAGAAGAAAAGGTAAGAACAATAATGAAGTCAACTACTGCAATACTATTTATACCAACGACGATTAGCGTACACTATTTGAATGCTTAGCGCAAACTATTCTCGTTACACAAAGGTACCAAAGGCTTCTGTCTCTTCCATTAGCGTACATTAATGTCAAATTAGCATGCGCTAACATTTGTGTTAGCGTACGCTAACTAGTTCAGCCTAGAGTCACTGAACCTTCAGATAACCTGCATATTCTCCCATCTCGCATTAGCATACGCAACAAGATATTAATATGCGCTAATCTACAGAGTAGCATACATAATGATCACCATAACGTGCGCTAACCAAACCACCTGCAAATCGTAGCCGATCGATTAGCGCGTGCTACACATGAGTTTAGTGTGCGCTAGAGATGCCCCTTAGAGCGCGCTATAGATATAATTAGCATGCGCTAACTGCTCGGTTACAGAACACAGTTGTGAACCCCGGTCAGAATATACACGTCTCGGAAGGTATAAAATTCGATTGTTACCAACAGATAATGAAGCATTAATAATAAACAACAACATGCAAGCTCACTCTCCCATCAGAACACATGATTCCGACCATTCGATGGAATGGACAACAAATTCCTATATTGGTACCCAAAATATGAAGAATTACAAAACAACACAAACTCTCGAGAATCACGACTCGAGGCCAACTAACAATCTCAGAAAGTTGTAACGTATCCAAAAATATTAAAGGAACCCATGTATAATGAAACATCACTTTAGAATGAGATTTACGAGAATCGAGTCTAAATACTAAAAGTTACACAATAAGTAAAATCTCGTAAAACAACTCCAAACTCATTCGATAGCCATGGATGCGTAACAAAATAGTTTCAGAATATTAAAACAAGTACAAGTGAGTCATCCAAAATGAAAATTTACTAAAAATAGAAATTACTAAAAATGGAAAGTGCAGAATTTTTCGTATTTGGTCGATAATTTTGTTGTTATGGATCACTTTAAAAATCCAATTTAGAAGGCTAATAAGGACCCGACTCAGAAAGTTGTCTGCTTCATAGTCGTAGGCCTCTGAATTGGCTTTCCAATAGATATAGACTAATGTGAGGGGACCATAACTCAATGAGATGTAGATAAAAACGACATATGCTCTGGTTGCCCTTTGCCCGAACACTGTTTTGGCCATATCTCCTTAACTGTAGGTCATCTTGGGGACCAAAATATGTCCTTGTGCTCCTTGTTTATAGCCCAAGGGCATGGGATGGGCAGATTTAAAATTCGACTCGGTTGAGATTTTTCGTAGTTTTGAACGAACTTACATGAGGAGGACCCTTGGTCGGTAATTTTGTTTTTACGGAAGATTTTAAAAATCCGATTTCGAGTCCCAAGGAGGCCCCGAATAGAAACGTTGTCTTCATCATAGTCATAGCCATCTAACTGACTATCCAAAGGTATATAGACCATTCTACGGGGACCACAACTCAATGAGATATGGCCCAAAAACCAGCATGTGCTCCGGTTGCCCTTTGCCTGAACACTGTTTTGGTCATATCTCCTCAACAATAGGTCATCTTGGGGCCTAAAATGCATCCTCGGACTCCTTGTTCATAACCCAAAGACATGGGATGGTCGAATTCGAAATTTGGCTCAATCGAGATTTTTTGTATTTTTAACGAACGACGTGGGGAGGGCCCTTGGTCAGTAATTTTGTTTTAATGGAAGACTTTAAAAGTCCAAAGTTAACTTCATCATAGTAATATCCATTTGAACTAGCTTTCCAACAGTATACATAAAATTGTGAGGAGACCACAAATCAATGAGATATGGCCCAAAACCCGGCATGTGCTCTGGTCGCCCCTTGCCCGAACACTGTTTTGGCCATATCTCTTTAACTATAGGTCGTCTTGGGGCCCAAAATGCGTCCTCATGCTCCTTGTTTATAGCCCAAAGGCATGGGATGGTCAAATTCAAGTTTCAGCTCGGTCGAGATTTTTCGTATTTTTGAATGCACGTACTTGAGGAGGACCCTTGGTCGGTAATTTCATTTTTACAGAAGATTTTAAAAGTCCAATTTTGAGGCCCAAGAATGCCCCGACATGGAAAATTGTCTTCATCATAGTCGTAGTCCTCTAAAATGGGTTTCCAACGGTATATAGACTATTGTGAGAGGACCACAACTCAATGAGATATGGCCCAAAAACCAGTGTGGGCTCCGGTCGCGCCTTGCCGGACCACGGTTGTGGCCATATGTCCATAACTAGAGAGTGTCTTGGGGCTTAAAATGCGGCCGCGGACTCCTTGTTCATAACCCGAAGGCCTGCGATGGTCGGATTCGAAATGTCTCTCACGAGATTTTTCATATTTTTGAATGAACGACGTGAGGAGGACCCTTGGCCTGTAATTTCGTTTTTACAAAGGACTTTAAAAGTCTGATTTTAAGGCCCAAGGAGGCCCCGAATTGGAAAGATGTCTTGATTATAGTCATATCCCTGTGATGTGGCTTTCCAATGTTATATAGACATTTGTGAGGAGACCACAACCTAATGAGATCTGGCCCAAGAACCAGCATGTGCTCCGGTCGCCCTTGCCCGAACACTAATTTGGCTATATCTCCTTAACTATAGGTCGTCTTAGGGCCCAAAATGCGTCTTCAAAATTTGGCTCGATCGAGATTTTTCGTATTTTTGAACGAACATACATGAGGAAGACCCTTGGTCGGTAATTTTGTTTTTACGAAAGATTTTAAAATTCTGATTTCGAGGCCCAAGGAGGTCCCGACTTGGAAAGTTGTCTTCATCATAATCATAGTCCTCTGAAATGGCTTTCAAAGACCATTGTGAGGGGACCACAACTCAATGAGATATGGCCCAAATACCAGCGTGTGCTCCGGTCGCCCCTTGCCCGAACACTGTTTTGGCCATATCTCCTTAACTATAGGTCGTCTTTGGTCTTAAAATGCATATGCGGACTCCTTGTTCATAACATGAAGGCATGCGATTTTTGGATTCAAAATTTGGCTCTGTCGAGATTTTTCGTATTTTTGAACGAACGTACGTGAGGAGGACCCTTGGTCGGTAATTTCGTTTTTATGGAAGACTTTAAAAGTCCGATTTTGAGGCCCAATGAGGCTCCGAATCTGAAAGTTGTCTTCATCATAGGCGTAGCTCTCTAATGTGCTTTCCAATGGTATATAGATAATTGTGAGGGGACCACAACTCAATGAGTTATGGCCCAAAAATGGTGTCTGCTCCGGTCACCCCTTGCCCGAACATTGTTTTGGCCATATCTCCTTAACGATAGGACATCTTGTGGCCCAAAATGCGTCCTCAGACTCCTTGTTCATAACCTGAAGGCATGGGATGGTCGGATTCGAAATTCGACTTGGTCAAAAATTTTCGTATTTTTGAACGAACGTAGGGATTGGTTCAGGTAGGAAAGGTAAATTTTGTAGGAAACAGGAATGAATCTAGGCCTTTGATTGGGTTAGAAAGGTAAATTTTGTAGGAAATAGGAATGAATATGGGCCTTCGATTGAGTTAGATCAATGGTTGAGATTTTTTTACGTAATTTAGTGAACGCAAGTGCACGTTGTCGTAATCAAGTAATAAAGTGATAAGAAAGATATCATTCCCTCGAGGACTGATGTACTAATTACAAATTTATTTGTATTCTAGTTTTATTTGAACGATCGAATTTGGTGGTGTAAGAATTATTAAAAACTAAATAATGCAATAAACTAAAAATAGCTAATAAAGTCAACAGTCCGATAAAAGATGATCAAATAAGAGAAGAATCTAGGATTGAGAATCTGCCTCGATTAATCCGAATTAATCTTGATTAATATAATTTATGTAATTTTCCAATTTATTGACAGCGAAGATTTCTAAGATAATCTAATGCCTCTCCCGAGGACAATAGAATTTTCTAACATGAATAAATCACTCTATTCCTAGGTGAGTTATTACAGAATAGCCAAAAAGCCTAAAATCTTCACACGAGCTACGTAATCCTTGTGAGTATATTCCTATCCCACAAAACAAAATGGTTCTCATCAATTTTCCTACTAACTCTCCTCTCCCGATTCGAGTCGCATAATTAAAACAATTCAATCATAGGCCACATAATTGAACGCATTAAGAACAATTAGGAAAACTCAATAGAAAGGGAAATATATATAAATAATGAAAAATCAAGAGTTAATCCATCAAAATCTGGGTTTCATCACAATCCTAGAAAAAGGGGTCTAGCCCAACATGCTAGAAAATAATATACAAATATTCAAATTCAAAATAAGGAAGAAAAATCAAACACAATTGAAGACTGGCTTCTTCCGTTCTCTGGCCTTGCTTCCTGCTGCTAGGTATTTTTCTCCTCCTCTTCGATCCTCTATTTTCTGACCTTCAATGCCTTTTTATAACCTATCTTCCACCTCCAAAGCGCGTCCGATAATTAGGTCGAAAACGGCCTTCAGAACGGCCAAAATCGCGGGCTGCAGTCATAAATCCCACGGCGCGGGTTGCAGCCCGGCTTTAGTGTGCCGCGGCCCCTACCCTTGTGCTGCCAGGCCTGGGCGCCATTTTTCTTTACGGGCCGAGGCTCAGGATGAGCGTGCCGCGGCTCCCGGTACAGTTTGTACTGGTGTGCTTCTGGATGAGTCTGTGCCGCGGTTCTGGCTCGTTGCGACGCGGCCCTTGACCAAAAAATGTCGTTTTAGCCCGTTTTTCTTCGTTTAAGCTCCCGAACTCTAATTTCCTACAAAACATATAAACATAAAGCATTAAAAGCTCATTTATGCAGATTTAAACACAATGTGGAGATAAAATAATGATAATTAAGCGCACAAAAATACATCTAACAAATACCCCCAAACTTAAGCCTTTGCTTGCCCTCAAGCAAAAATCAATTTCAAATAAGACGACAAGTATCGTGGACAATCGTGCAAATCCATAGTGCTTAACTGATCAATACTACCCTGAAAATCTCAAAGAATAATATAGATATCGTACCATTGAGTCACAGTACGGAC
>JAWKAU010000896.1:0-26143 GCA_033398695.1 Orobanche coerulescens
GATTGTACTTGCACTAGCAGTTGTCGCTAACCCCTTAAATGGGGGAAATACTTTTTGTATTTCAGGTACAGGTCTTGGAGACAAGCGAGCATTCGAGCCGTACGAGGATGATGGGCAAGCATGATACTGTTCAGTAGTCAATTGTTGGTTTTCTGTTCTGTCGGTTATTATCGATGTCTTGTTTTTGGGATTTTTGTAATTTGAAATTGGTTTAAGTACTCGAGTACTTCCTTTTTGAATTTGTTAATGTTGTGTTCCCGTTTTGGAAAATGGATTTGATGTCAGATTTTATTTGTCGGATTGTAGTCTTTTATTTGAATTGTCGTTTTGTTGACGGTTGTATGTCTTTGTCGGATGTCATTTTGGTACGTTAGCCTGGTAGATTCCACAGTGTGGGGTCCACGACGCTGTAATATGCCCTGATCGTCTTGGGGGTGTTACAGAATATGGTATCAGAGCCTAGGTTTATGGATACCTAGGCTGTCGGTTATTTTGGTCTAGTCTAGTGTCGTTTTTGAACAGTATCACTGCTATGCCATCATCTCTATACGTCGGGGCTCGTAAGTTTTCCTAACTTGACTCTTTGCGTTGTTTTGTTCTATTCCTTTCTTGGTATCTTGTTGTGTTTTGCGTTTGAATTGTACTCACCCAATACTTCTTCAGAATTCCTGCCGGTAGAGGACGTGGACGCGGTCGCGGACGCGGTAGGGGACGTGGTGCAGCCGGTGGGGCGGCCATGTCCGATAACTCGGGAACCGATTCGGCTATGCCTTCTTTATCGAACAGTGTCCCGCCTAGTTCCGGGGGTCAACAGGACCAGTCTGCTAGCTCCGGTAATGCACATGAGAATGTTGGAGTGGCGAACATTTTGCAGCAAGTAGCGAACCAGATGACGCTACTAACTCAGGCCGTCCTGGTCGGCCAAGCTAATGCCAACCCGGTCCCGTCTACTGGATCCGGTAATGATAAGTTACTTCAGGACGTGATTCGTATGCGTCCTCCGCAGTTTGATGGTGCTTCCGACCCTTCCGGTTGGGAGAGTTGGTTGTTTGAGATAGAAAAGGTGTTTGAGGCTGCTAACTGTTCTGAGAAGAGGAAGGCACCCATCGCTCAGTACTTCCTCGCCAAAGAGGCGGCAACGTGGTGGCAAGCGGTGAAACCGCGTGACCGGGCAGCCATATGGGCAGAGTTTCGAGAGCTGATGGAAGACGAGTTTTGTCTGTGGCCAGGTAAAGAGGGGAGGATCCGAGCCTTCTTTGAGGCTAAGACCCAGGATGTTCCTATTTCTCAAGCTATCAAGGACTACAACCAACAACTTCATTATGTGAGAAACCAAGTCCGAGATGAGCTTGATAAGATCCGCCACTTCGATATGAGGATGAAACCGAGGGTGCGTCACTACATGTCTGGTCTGGGATGCACAACTTTGAAAGAGTATCAGAATAAGGCGATGGCTTATGAGATGTCGTTTGTTGCGACAGAGACGGCAGCCGAGGGAAAGAAACAGAAGACCTCCGGCCAGTTTTCGGGAGGCAAGTCTAGTGGGCATTCGAAGGCTCAGTCTGTTTCGAGAGTCTTCGGGGGTCAGTCTTCGTCATTTGGGCGAGGAAACGGTTCCAAGTTTGCTCCTACTGGTTCCATTCGCGGTCCTACGTGTTTTAACTGTGGTCGTCCCGGCCACATGATGATTGAGTGTGATAGGCCCCCGATTCAGTCTCTTGCGTGCGGTCGGATGGGACATCGTGCTAAGTTTTGTGCGGATGCAGTTCGGGCGCCAGTTACTCAGATATCAGCCCCAGCTGCGGGAGAACCGAGTGTGAATCAGACACCGATAGTTCCTAAGCCACAACAGAGTTTTGATAGAGGTCGAGGACGTGGACAGCCTTCTAGAGGGGGAGCTTCTAGTGCGGGGTCTGTTCTGCCCCGAGTATATGAGATGAGACGAGCAGGAGATCCTGACACGACGGTGGCTACAGGTACCGTTCACATCCTTGATCATCCTATTTCCGTATTATTCGATTCTGGTGCTACGCATTTTTTCATATCTATGGATTGTGTACGTCGTCTGCATATTGATTGCCTAGTTGTGTGTGAACCATTTGTTGTTAAACTGCCTAGTGGGGATAGCATCGTGGGGGATCGTGAGATTAGAGATTTTCCAGTGAGTATCGCGGGGAGGGTTTGGCCTTCTAATCTGATTGCGGTAGATATTAGAGATGAGGATTTGATTCTGGGCGAGGATTGGCTGGACCATCATGGGGCAATCATGAATTATAGAACGAGAACCGTTTCGATGTTAGCCTCTGACGGTACCGAGCATTCTTTTGTGGGGCGTAAGTGGAGTAGTCAGAGGTTCTTGATCAGCGCTTTGAAAGCGGTGAGACTTATTCGAGGAGGTTGCACGGGGTATTGGTGTTATGCTTTGAGATCGGAAGAAGGGGGAGTCGAGCTCTCGTATATTCCGATAGTGTGTGAGTATCCTAACGTATTTCCAGACGAGTTGCCGGGTTTGCCGCCGGACCGAGAAGTTGAGTTTACCGTCGATTTAGACCCGGGTGCAGCACCGATTTCTAAGACGCCGTATCGTATGGCGCCTGCTGAGATACTGGAGTTGAAGAAATAGTTGGGGGAATTGCTAGACATGGGGTATATTCGACCGAGCGCTTCGCCTTGGGGCGCACCGGTCCTTTTTGTGAAGAAGAAGGATGGGTCATTTCGTTTGTGTATCGACTACCGAGAGTTGAACAAAGTGACTATAAAAAACAAGTATTCGCTCCCGAGGATTGATGATTTGTTCGACCAACTGCAAGGGGCAACCGTGTTTTCGAGGATTGATTTGAGGTCGGGGTATTATCAGCTCCGAGTGAAGGGTACCGATATTCCGAAGACGGCCTTTCGGACGAGATACGGTCACTACGAGTTTGTGGTTATGCCTTTTGGGCTAACCAAAGCACCAGCCGTGTTCATGCAGCTTATGAACAAAGTCTTTATCGAGTACCTCGATAAGTGCGTAGCCATTTTTATCGACGATATCTTAATTTACTCGAGGAGCGAGGAGGAGCATACCCGTCATTTGCTTATCGTGTTAGACATTTTGAGAACTCAGCATCTCTTTGCGAAGTTCTCAAAGTGTGAGTTTTGGTTACGTGAGGTTATGTTTATCGGTCATGTGATCTCGGCCGAGGGTGTTCGTGTGGACCCACATAAGGTAGAGGCATAGTTGGATTGGACGCCGCCCAAGAACGTGAAGGAGGTCCGTAGTTTTCTGGGTTTGGACGGATATTACCGTAGATTCGTCATCAAGGGGTTCTCTAAGCTCGCTCGACCGCTGACTCAGTTGTTACAGAAGTCAGAGAAGTTTGTGTGGACCGATAAGAGGCAGAATAGTTTTGAGGAGTTAAAGAAGCGGTTGACGACCGCTCCTGTTTTGGCTTTACCGAGTGGTAATGAGGGTTTCTCAGTTTTTAGTGATGCTTCGGGCCAAGGGCTTGGATGTGTACTTATGCAGCATGGGAGGACGATTGCCTATGCTTCCCATCAGTTGAAACCGTACGAGTTGAATTACCCTACACACGATCTTGAGTTGGCCGCAGTTGTATTTGCGTTGAAGATCTGGCGTCATTAATTGTATGGCTCGTCTGTAATACCCGGTTGTAATTCATTCATTTTCATTCAGTAATTATCAGTCAGTAATTGTCACTCAGTGTATTTTCACTCAATTATAATCATTCATCAATCATGTTCATTCACCGTGTTCACCGTTCGTATAAACTTCGAGTTGAGTATCGTTATTGTTCATCGTTTCAACTTTCCTCATATGAGTTCGACTTCGTTAGATCACCATTAATTTTTGGTAACTCCAAAAATTCTAAATCTTTGCAATATTATAGAGCATCGAGTTAGCTTTCCAATGGTTCAAACGGTGAGTCAATCGGAGTCCGGACGAGAGAGTTATGGTCGTTTCGATTTTGGCGATCACCGCCGACCGAACTCGGCCGTGTCGTCCGACACGGCCCGCGGCTGCACTCGTCCGGAAAATGCAGAAGTTCGCCGACTGTGCTCGACCGTGTCGCCCGACACGGCCCGCGGCTGCACTCTTCCGGATAAGCTCGAACGATCGCCGACACGCCCACCGTGTCCCGTGACACGGCCGAGTCATGCCGAGTCGCCGCCGCGGTCGCTGCAGAGGCTCACACGCGACCGTGTCAATCCGACACGGCCGAGTCACTGTCGCCAATCGCCGGCCAGCTGCAGCGACACGACCGCGCCGATCGGCACGGCCGTGTCCGGCAGCACCAACCCCTATAAATTCATTTTTTCATCATTTCACCATTTTCGCATTTTCTTCACCTTCAACCGAGAGTTAAGGCTTGAGGGAGGGTTTTTCCTTCACAATTCATTTGGGTGTTTGATTTTCTTCATCTCCTTTCGATCGTGAAGCCCGATAATCAATCTAACGCGTATTCTTCGATTGAAGCACTTGGATCATCAAGAGGTAATTCCTTCAACACTTTGGACTTCGATTTTGTGTTGAAATAGGATGTTTTGGACGTTATAATCATGATATATGAAGGGATATGTATATGATTATGAGTTTGTATAAGGATTCATTGGATTATTGAGGGATTATTCAAGAACACTTTGGAAATCGAGTTGGAATTGGGGATTTTCAACTAATTGTTGTTATAATCACGTTTCGGATAATCATAACGGATTATTGATCGTATTGGAGATGTTTTGTTGATTTGAAACACTTCTTGGGGATTTGAAGTTGATATTATTGAGGTTTAGTTGTATACAATCAAAGTTGGCCTCAAAGTGTTCGATATAATGCCCCGATGAACTTGGTTTAATCGTATCGACGTCTTGAGTTCGCTTTTATTCGTGTTTAATTCGTTATTAATCGGATTGTTGGTAATTGTAATGAATTAAGGTTGTTCGAGCGACCGGTATCTTGGTTAGGGCGTTGTTCGTGGACGGACATTCTTCATTGTTGTTGTGTAAGTTAAATCTTACTCGGTTAAAAGGATACTCATTCCTTTCGTTGTTGATTGTTCATAATCATAATTCATTCATCATAATTATAATCATTTTGAGATTTGTAATTGTCGAATAATAATTTCATTCACGAGGAACGACGGTTCCAAATCATTTCATTGGATTATCAATCACGTCACTATTACTTTCATAACGGTGAGTCATTTTATCCTTGTCTAATTAATTATTCATTGACGTTCATTATGGTCATTCTCGTTCATGTGACCTACTGCTTTCATATTGCGTGGCCGGGTGTGTCCGTGTGGAATTTTTAGTCGGGCACACGATGGTTATCAGATTGGGTTCACCGATACATTAGACCGTGCACACGAGTCATATTGTCTCGTGAGACTAATTAGGTACACGGACGGGTGTTGTACACTTGCACGAACATTACGCGTACTATGGTACTCCTCTTCAGCGTAATTCATAATTAAGAATATTTCATAACTTCGCTTAATTCATGATTGTGTAATTTCAACCCTTGAGGATTGTTGTTACGTATCGACTTCCGTTGGGGATTTTGTTTTCGTGTCACGGCAAGGCAAAGGCATGGGAAGAGCATGTTGACGGCGACGAGTCCTGATGATACTAGTAGGGGCCCCAATCATTTCGTTTGTTTGATCGATTTGACTATTTGAGTCATTTGTATTTTCCATTGCAAAATTCCGTTTGAAATGTTTATTTATTCAGTGGTGGTGTATTTTATCTTCACATAAAATACACTAGTATTCAGTATTGTCTGGTGTGATGTACTTAAACTCCTCATCGGAGTATTTGGTAATATAATGTGGTTCGGTACTACATTTATCTTGTGTAATTTATTCATTTTCATTTGCCTGGTGGGTCCCAGTGGGATCTACAGACCGTAATATCCGCCTAGTTTGGGGTGTTACAGAGTTGGTATCGGAGCGTGGTTTTGAATACTACCCTCCAAGTCATGTCTCGTTTGAAATCATCGTCATCGGACTAGTATCATTGGACTTTCGCGTCACGTGTGACCTGTGCAAATGCCGAGCCAATCAGACCAAGAACTGTAAGATTTCTAATGCCATGGTATAATTTCTGGCATTAATCATTCATTCATAATTCATCAGTTAACAATCCTCAATCGTCATTGTCACTTTGATCAGAACGGTCATGTTGACTCATTAATCACTCAATTCATTTCATTATTCAGTTGTTGATTTGAAAGATCAAATCATTAATCTTGTTAACTCATTCAAGATAATCATTTCAGTAACTTCATCAGATAATCATGTCACGTCAGTTAATCATTCATGTAATCGCTGTATTGGAGCGTGTATGCGCATTTTCATCATTTCATAATATAATCATAACATGATATTCATGCGGGAAATATAATCATCATGTGACTTTCCTACTTGGTATGGAAAGAGCCGGCGAGGACGAGGAGGACGAGGCCGTGGAGCGGCGGAATCCCGAGAACTCGTGCGAATACACGTGCAAATGCGAGAAATAATGCTAATTCATCTAGTAGCGACGCCGCTACTCATTCACTGGACGTGATCATTCTCTATCGAGTCGTACTAGGGACACCGCTCGGTCGAGAAGGTGTTCGGATCGATCCACTCGCCTTTATGCGGGCATGATGGCCCGGATGACTCGAGATGACACAACTAATGGAGACGATGCATAACTCCACTACTCAAAATCAACAGGCTCCTCCGCCGCCACCTCCGAGGCAAGAGAGGAATGTGAGCAATATCATCGGCGACATCTCTCGCGAGGCCACCGACTTTCGAGGGCTCGTGAGCCGGAGATATTATTCATTGGCTCGAACATTTCGAAGTTGTTTGCTATGGTGGAGTGTCCGGAAGGACACAAAGTTTCTGTTGCAGCTTACTACCCGGGTAAGAGCGCACATTCTTGGTGGTTATCGTTGAAGCCCACCGAAGGATCTTGTACTTGGGATCGATTCAAGACTCTCATGATGGAGAGGTACTATCCGGCCCCACTCGGGGAGGCCAAGTTGTCGGAATTACTCACTCCCGACCTTTCGGCGGATAATGATGTTCTCGCCATTGCCGAAAAATTTCAGAACTTCTTCCGTTCGCCTCATCTATCATTCACTCGAGCGGACAAGATCAAGTATTTCACAAGAGGTGAAACCCCGTATGAGACTTGATTACTTAATCATAATTGCACCTCGTTGGCCGAATTCATCGAGAAAGCTCTCACCTATGAGCTTCTTGCTAAAGAGATTGCTAAGCGGCAACCTTCGTCTGCTAGCAAGAAATCGAAGAATCGAAATCACCAAGGCGGCCGACAACTTTCAAAAACCCCGTGCGGGCTCCGCTTTTCCGAACGACCTCTGTGTCGTCTAAACCCGCGGAATCACGGTCTCGAGCGGCCGGTTCGGCCATCACCTGTTATAGCTGTGGGGAACTTGGTCACCTCGGTACCAAGTGTCCGAGACAGACGATCACGTGTCATAATTGTGGGATTGCTTGGGCATAAGGCCCGTTTTGCCGTAGGGACTCCAAACCTACTCAGCGTCATCTCGTGCCCCGAAACAGATCGGCCGTTCGAATCAAAGCCACTCAATCGGCGTCGTTTAAAAGCAGGAGCGACTAAAGGTGGAGCCTATAGTCGTGACAGAGGCGTCGGTCTGGGACTAGCAAACCCGGATTTATGAGATGAAGAAGACCGATGATCCCGAGGCCCAAATGATCTCGGGTACACTCGATATTCTATCTCAACCTGTGTGTACCCTTTTTGATACCGGTGCATCGCATTCATTCATTTCCGAATCATGTTTGAGTAGACTACGTGCGGGTAGTGCTACTAGTTGTGAGCCTTATGTCATTGGTCTACCCGATGGTAGACGAATCATCTAAATCGTGAGATTCAGGATTGTCCTATTCGGTTTCATGGTCGTGTATGGCCGTGAACCTTATCGTCGTAGATTTGCCGAGAGACGACGTCATCTTGGGTATTGATTGGATGGATCGTCATGATGCCATCATTAGTGTCCGTAAGCGTATGATTACTATCATTTCAGACGATGGGGTTGAATGTGTATTTCAGGGAGGTAATCCCTACTGCTCGTAAGGTCATTAATTTGATGAAAGCGGTCGATTACTCGATCGAGGATGTGTCGGTTATTGGTGCTATATGACCAAAGCGAGAATCATCGATAATGTTGTCGGATATTCCAGTAGTAAGGGAATATGCCGATGTATTTCAGACGAGTTACCCGGTTTGCCTCCACGAGAGAGATGTGGAATTCACGATTGAGTTGGAGCACAGTACGTCCCGATATCGAAGGCACCGTGCGAATGGCCCCGACGAAATGCGAGAGTTGAAGAGTCAACTTGAGGAATTGTTCGAGAAAGGTTATATCCGACCGAAAGTGCGTCCCGTGGGAGCACCCGATCTTTGTTCGTCAAAAAGAAGGATGGTTCTTTTCGCTTGTGTATCGATTATCGGGAGTTGAATAAGGTGACAATCAAGAATAAGTATCCTTTACCCGTATCGATGACCTTTTGGATCAACTTGAGGGAGCTTGGTATTTTCCAAGATCGACTTAAGATCTGGATATCATCGATGGATTCGAGAGTCGGATATCGCTAGACGGCGTTCGAACACGTTATGGTCATTATGAGTTTGTGGTTATGCCGTTCGGATTGACTAATGCACTGCGGTATTCATGGAGTTAATGAATCGGGTCTTCATCGACTTTCGGATCGGTTTGTTGTTGTCTTCATCGATGACATTTTGATTTATTCGTGACCGAGAGGAACACGAGTTTCACCTTCATCAAGTGCTCGACGTGTTGAGACGAGAACAACTTTATGGGAAGTTTTCCAAATGTGAGTTACGGATGTCCGAGTGACGTTTCTCGGACATGTAATTTCATCGATGGAGTGCGTGTTGATCCTCAGAAGACGGAGGCTATCCAGAATTGGTTACCTCCGAAGAATGTTAAGGAAATCCGAAGCTTTCTCGGATTAGCCGGTTATTATCGGAGGTTTGTGGAAGGATTTTCCAAAATTGCTCAACCATTGACGAACCTTTTGCGGAAGGATAAGAAATACACGTGGTCCGACGCGTGTCAGCGGAGTTTTGAAGAACTCAAGAGCCGGTTAATGTCAGCACCTGTACTTTCCTTGCCGCAGGGGACGGAGGGATTTGTGGTTTATAGTGATGCGTCCGGACAGGGTCTCGGATGCGTACTCATGCAGAACGGGAAGGTTATTGCCTATGCTTCACGGCAGTTGAGACCTTACGAGGTTAATTATCCGACACACGACCTTGAGCTAGCAGCCGTGGTGTTCGCTTTGAAGATTTGGCGTCATTACCTTTATGGCGTCACTTGTCAGATATTCACCGATCATAAAAGTTTAAAGTATATATTTAGTGATAAGGATTTAAATATGCGACTGAGGCGGTGGTTAGAACTAATCAAGGATTATGATATTGAGATCCTTTACCACCCGGGCAAGGCGAACGTTGTCGCCGACGCCTTGAGTCGTAAGTCCATTCAGGAGCAGATGCTTGCTCGTTTAACAATTCAGAAGGAGCTCCAACAGGAATTCCTTAGACCCGAGATCGAGGTCTGGCTTCAACGAGTTCAGGGACAGCTTTGTATGTTAGAGATTTCATCATCTCTTGAGGATGCAATCAGGGAGAATCAGGGTTCAGACCCAGCATTGTTGCGCATTCGTGAGGATGTGGCTCAGGGGAGAGCCCCTGGATTCGTGGTCCACGAGGATGGACTTTTGAGGTTTAAGAACCGGTTGTGCGTGCCGGCGAATGATGAGTTGAAAAACTCGATTTTGAGAGAAGCTCATGCTACCCCTTATTCTGTTCATCCGGGGTCTAGCAAGATGTATAAGGACTTGAAACAAAATTACTGGTGGAGTAATATGAAGCGAGAAGTCGCGGAATTTGTTTCGAGATGCTTAACTTGCCAACAAGTCAAGATTGAACATCAGCGACCGGCGGGTATGCTGAAACCTCTCCCTATTCCGGAGTGGAAGTGGGAAGACATTTCTATGGATTTCATCACGAGTTTGCCGACGAGTCGTCGTGGCATGAATACGATCTGGGTGATTGTGGACCGTTTAACTAAATCAGCTCATTTCCTTGAGATCAAGGATACGTGGGGTCCCGAGAGGCCGTGATTATTCATCAAGGAGATAGTAAGACCGCACGGTACTCCTAAGAGTATCGTTTCCGATCGTGACGGACGATTTGTATCTCATTTTGGAAATCGATTCACCGTGCTATGGGAACTCGGCTCAATCTCGCATCGCTTTTCATCCTCGGTCCGACGGACAATCGAGAGGACTATACAGACATTAGAGGACATGTTGAGGGCATGCGTCCTCGATTGGAAGGACGATTGGGAAGCCCAACTACCATTGATCGAGTTCACGTATAATAATAGTTGGCATGCTTCCATTAAGTTGGCACCTTACGAGGCCTTGTACGGTCGCCGTTGTCGATCTCCCTTGTGTTGGGATGACTTGTCAGAATCAATCGGCACCGAACCCGATATGCTTATAGCCGCCCGGGAGAAGGTAGCTTTGATCAAGAGTCGTATGTTGACAGCTCAGAGTCGACAGAAATCATATGCAGATAATCGTCGTCGACCACTAGAGTTCGAGACGGGTGACCACGTCTTGGTCAAGGTATCCCAGTCGAGGTATTTTCCGTTTCGGAAAACGGGGGAAGTTGAGTCCGAGATTCATTGGACCGTTTGAAATTTTGGATCGAGTAGGCGAGTTAGCTTATCGATTGGCTTTACCTCCGGCCCTGAGCCGAATTCATAATGTGTTTCATGTCTCTCAATTGCGAAAGTATATTGCCGACCCGAGTCACATCTTTGCGGTTCGACGAATCGAGATCGCGACGATCAATCATATGAGGAGCGTCCTATACGAGTTTTAGAGCGGCGAATCAAACGGTTGAGAAATAAGTCGATTCCTTTGGTCAAGATTCGATGGTCGGACATGGAGTCGAAGTGGCCTCTTGGGAAACCGAGGAGATTATGCGGGAGAGTTATCCCGAGTTGTTTGACCCTTAGTTTCGGGACGAAACTCTTTTTAAGGGGAGTATGTAATACCGGTTGTAATTCATTCATTTTCATTCGGTAATTATCAACAAGAATTGTCACTCGGTGTATTTTCACTCAATTATAATCATTCATCAATCATGTTCATTCACCGTGTTCACCGTTCGTATAAACTTCGAGTTGAGTATCGTTATTGTTCATCGTTTCAACTTTCCTCATATGAGTTCGACTTCGTTAGATCACCATTAATTTTTGGTAACTCCAAAAATTCTAAATCTTTGCAATATTATAGAGCATCGAGTTAGCTTTCCAATGGTTCAAACGGTGAGTCAATCGGAGTCCGGACGAGAGAGTTATGGTCGTTTGATTTTGGCGATCACGCCGATCGAACTCGGCCGTGTCGTCCGACCGGCCCGTGCCGTACTCGTCGGAAAATGCGAAGTTTCGCCGACCAGGCTCGACCGTGTCGTCCGACACGGCCGTGCCGTACTCTTCGGATAAGCACACGCATCGCTGACACGCCGGCCGTGTCCCGTGACACGGCCGAGTCATGCCGAGTTGTCGGGCGGGTCGCTTCGGTGAGCCCTCGTGACTGCGACCGTGTCAATCCGGACACGGTCGAGTCATGTCGGCCAATCGTCGGCGGTAGTGCGACGACCGTGCCGATCGGCACGGCCGTGTCCGGCGACGTCAACCCCTATAAATTCATTTTTCATCATTTCACCCATTTTACGCATTTTCTTCACCTTCAACCGAGAGTTAAGGCTTGAGGGAGGGTTTTTCCTTCACAATTCATTTGGGGGTGTGATTTTTTTCATCGCCTTTCGAGCGTGAAGCCCGGATAATCAATCTAACGCGTATTCTTGGATTGAAGCACTTGGATCATCAAGAGGTAATTCCTTCAACACTTTGGACTTCGATTTTGTGTTGAAATAGGATGTTTGGACGCTATAATCATGATATATGAAGGGATATGTATATGATTATGAGTTTGTATAAGGATTCATTGGATTATTGAGGGATTATTCAAGAACACTTTGGAAATCGAGTTGGAATTGGGGATTTTCAACTAATTGTTGTTATAATCACGTTTTCGGATAATCATAACGGATTATTGATCGTATTGGAGATGTTTTGTTGATTTGAAACACTTCTTGGGGATTTGAAGTTGATATTATTGAGGTTTAGTTGTATACAATCAAAGTTGGCCTCAAAGTGTTCGATATAATGCCCCGATGAACTTGGTTTAATCGTATCGACGTCTTGAGTTCGTTTTATTCGTGTTTAATTCGTTATTAATCGGATTGTTGGTAATTGTAATGAATTAAGGTTGTTCGAGCGACCGGTATCTTGGTTAGGCCGCTGTTCGTGGACGGACATTCTTCATTGTTGTTGTGTAAGTTAAATCTTACTCGGTTAAAAGGATACTCATTCCTTTCGTTGTTGATTGTTCATAATCATAATTCATTCATCATAATTATAATCATTTTGAGATTTGTAATTGTCGAATAATAATTTCATTCACGAGGAACGGTTCCAAATCATTTCATTGGATTATCAATCACGTCACTATTACTTTCATAACGGTGAGTCATTTTATCCTTGTCTAATTAATTATTCATTGACGCTCATTATGGTCATTCGTTCATGTGACCTTCTCGGGTTCATATTGCGTGGCCGGGTGTGTACGTGTGGAATTTTTAGTCGGGCACACGATGGTTATTGTATTGGGTTCACCGATACATTAGGCCGTGCACACGAGTCATATTGTCTCGTGAGACTAATTAGGTACACGGACGGGTGTTGTACACTTGCACGAGAACATTACGGGCGTACTATGGTACTCCTCTTGGCGTAATTCATAATTAAGAATATTTCATAACTTGATTAATTCATGATTGTGTAATTTCAACCCTTGAGGATTGTTGTTACGTATGGCCCGGCCGTTGGGGGATTTTGTTTTCAGTCACGGCAAGGCAAAGGCATGGGAAGAGCATGTTGACGGCGACGAGTCGATGATACTAGTAGGGGCCCCAATCATTTCGTTTGTTTGATCGATTTCGATCATTTGATCATTTGTATTTTCATTGCAAAATTCCGTTTGAAATGTTTATTTATTCAGGGTGGTGTATTTTATCTTCACATAAAATACACTAGTATTCGGTATTGTCCTGGTGTGATGTACTTAAACTCCTCATCGGAGTATTTGGTAATATAATGTGGTTCGGTACTACATTTATCTTGTGTAATTTATTCATTTTCATTTGCCTGGTGGGTCCCAGTCGGGGATCTACGGCACTGTAATATCCGCCTAGTTTGGGGTGTTACATCGTCGTGTCAGATTTTCACCGATCACAAGAGCCTGAAGTACATTTTTACGCAGAAAGAGCTTAACATGAGACAATGGAGTTGGTTGGAGTTGATTAAGGATTACGACCTCGAGATTCTCTATCATCCGGGCAAGGCAAATGTGGTGGCAGATGCCTTGAGCCGGAAATCGGTATCGCTTCGTGCGCTTGAGCTACTTACGGCTCTGTCGGGACTTCAGCGGGAGTTTATGAGGTTGAGCATTGAGGTTGTGCTACTAGAGAGTTCCGGGCAGTTGCGTACACTTGAGATTTCATCGTCTTTAGTCGACGACATTAAGTCGGGACAGTTAGAGGACCCGATGTTTGTTCAGCTTCGAGAGAATGTAGGGAAGGGGAAAGCCCCGAGATTCGTGATACATGAGGATGGTGTGTTGAGATTCCAAGGTCGGATTTGTGTTCCGAACGACTTGGAATTGAGGTAGAATATTATGAGAGAGGCTCACGTGTCGCCTTACTTAGTCCATCCGGGCTCGAGTAAAATGTATAAAGATTTAAGGAATTTTTTTTGGTGGAACGACATGAAGAATGAGGTAGTTCAGTTTGTGGCTAAGTGTTTGACTTGTCAGCAAGTCAAAATCGAGCATCAGCGGCTAGCCGGATTGTTGAAACCACTTCCCGTCCCAGAATGGAAGTGGGAGGATATCTCCATGGATTTTGTCACGAACTTGCCGAGAACGAAGATCGGAATGAATATGGTGTGGGTGATCGTAGACCGACTGACTAAGTCGGCACATTTTCTGGGCATCAAGGATACTTGGGGTCCAGAAAAATTAGCTCGTGTTTTTATCGCACAGATAGTGACGCTTCATGGTACGCCGAGGACTATTATTTCGGACAGAGATGGCCGGTTTGTATCGCACTTCTGACAGGCGGTACATAAGGCATTGGGGACACATTTGCGTTTGAGTACATCTTTCCACCCTCAGACCGACGGACAGTCCGAACATACCATTCAGACGTTCGAGGATATGTTGCGCGCGTGCGCGTTAGACCAGAGTAGTGACTGGGAGGAGCATCTGGCCTTGAGTTTACGTATAATAATAGTTGGCACGCGTCGATTAAGATGGCACCGTATGAGGCACTTTATGGCCGATGTTGCCGATCACCGATATATTGGGATGAACCGTCCGATCTAGTTGGCACCGAGCCAGACCTTGTGTTGGAGACGAGGGAGAAAGTTGAGTTGATTAGAAAGAGAATGTTGGCAGCTCAGAGTCAACAAAAGTCTTATGCGGATGTTAGGCGTCGAGCTTTGGAGTTTGAGGTGGGAGATCATGTTCTGCTGAGAGTGTCTCCATCGAAGGAAGTTTTCCATTTTGGGAAAAAGGGGAAGCTCAGCCCGAGGTATATTGGGCCTTTCGAGATATTGGAGAGAGTCGGTGAGTTGGCATACCGTTTGGCTTTGCCTCCGTCGTTGATTCATGTTCATAGCGTATTTCACGTCTCCCAGTTGAGGAAGTACGTTCCGGACCCATCCCACATTATTGATTTCGGAGACGTGGAGATCGAGAAGGATGTTACGTTTGAGGAGAGGCCCATCAGGATTTTGGAGCGTCGAGACTGTAATATCCGTATTTTTCTTTTCCTTGTATTTTCGTTTTTGGTGTATTTCTCGATCGTAGTGACCCTCGTGTACTTCTCAGCGTGTCCTTCCTGTCAAACTGTCGAACTGTATTCTCGTTATTGTTGTGCGGAACCGCCGTTTCGGGGTTGCCGTGGATCCATTTCGTGTTGTTGGTTCCCAAATATTGATTCCTATCGTTTTATTCTCTTTCCGGATCATTTTTATCATTTTGGAACCCATAAGGGGGTGTGGGCCGCGGCACAAGGTGTGTGCGCCGCGGCACACAAATTCCTTCAGTTGTTGGTCGGACAAAGCATGCGTGTGCGCGGCACGGTGCGAGCAGTGCCGCGGCACACTGTCGGTGCCGCGGCACACTCGTGTGACATCTGCGTCCAAAACCACTTTACGGGTGCCGCGGCTGCTTTGAAACACAGGAGTAATTTTTGGCTCGTGCCGCGGCACACTTGGTGTGCGCGGCACACAAAGCGGTAATTGTGCGATCTCGTCCTTATTAGACGAGATCGGTCGTCTTCTCCTTCATTTCACCGCATCGCGAGAGAGTGAGAGAGAGGGGAAGAGTTCTTCATCTTTATCCATTGGGGGGTTGATTTTCACCATTTTCTTCGGTAGTGAAGCCCGGGCAATCAATCTAACGCGTGTTCTACGGATCTTGGTACTTGAATCTCCTAAGGTAATATTCTAAAACCCTATTTTCGTTTAATTTGGGGGTTTTGGGTTTTTCTTCCGATTCGTTCCGTTTTGTTGGTGGATTCATGATGTATACGATTAATATTGTTAGTATCTTTAGTTTTCCTACGGATTCATGGATATTTTGTGGATTTTTACGGAATCGGGAGGGTTTGGTTGTGGTCCGCCCTCGTTGTTATTTTTGGTACGAATATACATGAATCGTAGGCGGGTTTCCGGGTGTATTCCATTTCCGTAATCGTCTAGAGTTGGTTGTGATTGTGTTATTCGAATCGTTAGGTTCATTTTCGTCGGTTCCTCGCGGTTGTGCTTGATCCTTCCATTCCGTTCGTGTCATCGTCTATTTAATCGAGGCAAGTATCCTTATGAACTTACAATCTTGACATAGTAGTTTTGTATGAGAAATTGTGTGTGTGTGTATGCTCACTGCGGGTTAGACTCGACGGGGTCTCGGTAGGGCTCCACGAAGCTGTGGAACCGCGAGCTTGCTTTTAACCACTGTGGGTTAGATCCGACGGGGTCTCGGCAGGGATCCACGAAGCTGTGGGTCCGCGGTTAATTGTGGTGCATTTTTACAAATGTGGTTTTGATTATTGGCATTTCCGGAAATGAGTGTTTTGGAACTATGTTTTTCTTGAATTGCATGCATTACTATATGTGTAAGATGTAAGTCGTTCATATGGTTACTTGTACTAGCGTAATTGCTAACCCCTCTGGGGACCCGTTTTGGGGAAATTCGTTTTATGAATTTCAGGTCAGGTTCATCGGGACGAGCGGGCGCTGGACCAGTACACGGATGATGGCCATGCGTGATGATTGTGCATAAGTGACGTCTTAATGTCTTTTTTGTCTTTTCATCTTTTGTGGTTTTTGAACTAATAGTTGTACTCGAGTACCTAAGAGTTCTTGTTCGTCCGGATTGTATTGTTGCCTATTATGTCTGTGTTGATTGATGATGTTGTGTTTGACCGGTTGAACCGGGTGGATCATTCTGTTTTGCGTCTTTATGACGTGGTGTTATTTTATTGTTCCTGTGAGTCGTTGTGTATGATGCTGTCCAGCCTGGTGGGTCCCATATAGGGATTCACGGCTCTGTAATATACCTCAGATATCCTGGGGGTGTTACAGAAAATGGTATCAGAGCTCTAGGTTTATGGATACCTAGGCTTGTCGGCTTATTGGGTCTTGTGGTGTTTTGTTTTGCACATCATCGTCACGCTGCCATGATTCCGGTACTACCAGTGTCCGTAAGTTTTCCTTCCTCTGTTCATTAATTCCTTGTATCGTACCCTTGATTCTCGACTTGTGATTGTTCTTTTATCAGACCGATCCTCGTATGGCTTTTGCTACTTATTTAACTCCGGTATGGATCCGGAAGAGGTCGTGGTCGCGGCCGTGGTCGTGGACGCGGCCGGGGCGTGGGGCGGCCGGTGGGCGGCCACGTCACGATCTTGGATCCGGCGATGCAGCGGCCGTCATAGCCATGCTTCTTCTCGGGAGCGTGCGATCTTGGTATTGCGGCCGTTATGCGGCAAATGGTGAACCAAATGGCGGCAATAGCTCAGGCGGTTCAGAACCCGGATCGTGCCCACGCTAATCGGGGCGGAGCGGATCGTTGGCTCCAAGATGTTATCAAGATGCATCCTCCTCGCTTTCGGGAGCTTGGACCCGATTGGGTGGGAAGGGTGGATCAAGGAGATATCTAAGGTCTTCGTTGCCACTAATCGTCCCGAGGAACGTAGAGTCCCTATTGCTCAATACTTTCTCACAGGGGCCTATGGGTGGTGGGAGGCCGTTGGGCCCAAAGATCATGCCGTCGTGGCCGAGTTTCAAGAGTTGATGGAGATCGAATATTGCCCGTGGCGATCGGATGTGCTCGGGTACATGCTTTTATGATGCTCAACCGCGGATATCCCGTATCGCAAGCTATTGCTGATTTTAATAAGGAGTTGGGTTATGTGAAGACCCAAGTTGTCGAGAGAGCGACAAAATTTTCCATTTCTCCGCATTTAATGAAGTTGCCGATTCGGGACTATATGTTGGGGCTTGTATGCACTACCTTGAAAGATTACCAGAGCAGGGCCCTTGCTTACGATATGTCTGTGACGGCGAGTAAGGCGGCCCGCGAGAGTAAGAAGCAGAAGTCCGCCGGGAATTTTTCGGGCCACAAAGGTGGGGGTCAGCAGAAATTTCAGTCTGCTAATTTTTCCGCTGGTGGTGGCCCAGCTCGATCTACTGGGTTTCCCCGTAGGGCTGCCAGTGCCCCTTCTCGAGAGGTGAAATGCTTTAACTGTGGCCAGCAGGGCCACATCAGTCGTATTTGTCCGAACCCTTTGCTAACGTGTAATCGGTGTGGCCAGTCGGGTCACAAGGCTGCTTTCTGTGCTGAGAGGGAGAAAATCCTTGGTGCCCGGGCTTCCGTTCCAGCGCCTAGGGAACCAAGTGTGAATCAGGGATCGTTTGCTCCTCAATCTCCGCCGAGTGCTAGTCGGGGGAGAGGTCGGGGTCAGCCCTCTAAGGGGGGAGCTTCCAGTGTCGGCTCCGCCCACCCGCGTGTCTATGAGATGCGGAGAGCCGATGTTCCAGCAGCTACCGTAGCGACAGGTACCGTTTATATTCTTTCTCATCCTGTCAGTGTGCTTTTCGATTCTGGTGCTACGCATTCGTTCATATCTCTGGATTGTGTGCGCCGTTTGAGTCTCGACCGTTTGACGCCTTGTGAGCCCTTCATCGTTAAGTTTCCTAGCGGTGATAGGATCGTTGGTGATCAGGAGGTTCGAGACTGTTCTGTGTTTATTTGTGAGAGGGCTTGGCCCTCTAATCTTATTGTTGTGGGTATTGAGGGTGAGGACTTAATTCTCGGGGATGATTGGCTCGAGCGGCATGGTGCAATCATGAACTACCGCACAAGAATCATCACCATGTTAGCCGATGATGGCACCGAGCACTCTTTCGCCGGGCGAAAGAGGGGGAACCAGAAACTCGTTATTAACGCCTTGAAGGCGATGAGACTCCTGCGAAAGGGGTGTACCAGCTATTGGCGCTACGCCTTGAAGGCGGAGAGTGGTGGAGTTGAGTTTTCGTCGATTCCAATCGTTAATGAATTTCCTGATGTTTTTCCTGACGAGTTACCGGGATTGCCACCGGATCGTGAGGTCGAGTTCGCTATAGAGTTAGAGCCGGGTGCGGCTCCTATTTCGAAGGCACCCTATCGCATGGCACCTTCAGAGATGTCCGAGTTGAAGAAGCAGTTGAGCGAGCTTCTTGAGTCGGGGTATGTTCGACCGAGTGCCTCGCCTTGGGGCGCACCGGTCCTGTTTGTGCGGAAGAAGGATGGTTCACTACGTTTGTGTATCGACTATCGCGAGCTAAACAAGGTGACCATCAAGAACAAGTATCCTTTGCCGAGAATTGACGACTTGTTCGACCAGTTGCAGGGAGCTGCGATATTCTCGAAAATTGATTTGAAATCGGGATACTATCAGCTCCGGGTGAGAGAGTCCGATGTGCCGAAGACAGCTTTTCGGACGAGATACGGACATTATGAGTTTGTAGTTATGCCTTTCGGGTTAACTAATGCGCCGGCGGTGTTCATGCAGTTGATGAACAAAGTCTTTATCGAGTATTTGGATAAGTGTGTCGTCGTCTTCATTGACGATATTCTTATTTATTCGAGGAACGAGGAAGAGCATGCCCATCATTTGCGGATAGTGTTAGACATTTTGAGGGCCGAGCAACTCTATGCGAAGTTCTCGAAATGTGAGTTAGTGAAGGAAGTGATGTTTTGGGCCACGTGATTTCGGTAGGGGTTCGTGTAGATCCGCAGAAGATCGAGGCGGTATTGGATTGGGCACCGCCCAAAAACGTGAGAGAGCTCCGAAGTTTCTTGGGTTTGGCTGGCTACTATCGTAGGTTCGTCGAAGGTTTCTCGAAACTGGCTCGACCACTTACACAGTTGCTCTAGAAATCCGAGAAATTCGTCTGGAATGACGAGAGGCAGTTCAGTTTTGAGGAACTGAAGAAGCGTTTGACTTCAACTCTGGTTTTGGCGTTACCATGTGGCAACGAGGGATTCGCCGTTTATAGCGATGCTTCGGGTCAGGGTCTTGGGTGCGTATTAATGCAGCACGGCAAGACCATTGCCTTTGCGTCGAGACAGTTGAGGCCGTATGAGCTTAACTACCCTACTCATGATTTGGAGTTAGCGGCAGTCGTATTTGCGCTCAAGATTTGGCGTCACTATCTTTTCGGCTCTGCATGTCAGATTTTTACCGATCATAAAAGTCTGAAATACATATTTACCCAGTGAGAATTGAATATGAGGCAGAGGAGATGGTTAGAGCTGATTAAGGATTATGACCTCGAAATCCTTTATCATCCGGGCAAGGCGAACGTCGTGGCCGACGCCTTGAGTCGGAAACCGATTGCATTGCGATCGCTTGAGATACTTACGTCTCAGTCTGAGCTTCGGCGAGCTTTAATCGAGTTAGATGTTGAGGTTACATTGCCGGAACCGTCGGACAATTTCGTGCTTTGGAAATTTCGTCGTCTTTGATCGATGAGATTAAGCTGAAGCAGTCAGAGGATCCGATGATTACTCAAATCCGAGAGAATGTTCTTAAGGGAAAGTCTCCTGGGTTTGTGATTCACGAGGATGGTATTTTGAGATTTCAGAGTCGGCTTTGTGTACCGAACGACTCAGAGTTGAGACAGAGTATTTTGCGGGAGGCCCATGTTACACCCTATTCCGTTCATCCTGGTTCGAGTAAGATGTACAAGGACACGAGAAGAAATTTCGTGGAATGATATGAAGGATGAGGTCGCACGGTTTGTAGCGAGATGTTTGACTTGTCACAGTCAAGATCGAGCATCGGCGACCGGTCAAGTTATTGCGATCACTTCGCTCGGAATGGAAATGGGAAGATATATCGATGGATTTCGTTACGAGTTTGCCGAGATCGAGGTCGGGCATGAATATGGTATGGGTGATTGTTGATCGCCTGACCAAGTCGGCCCATTTTCTGGGCATCAAGGACACTTGGGCCCCGCAGAAGTTAGCTCGTGTGTTTATCGCGCAGATCGTGAGACTTCATGGTACCCCGAAGTCTATTGTTTCGGATCGTGATGGCCGTTTTGTATCGCACTTCTGGCAGGCGGTGCATAAGGCGTTGGGTACCCGGTTGCGTTTGAGTACCTTTTTTTATCCCCAGTCAGATGGACAGTCGGAACGCACTATCCAGACGTTCGAGGACTTGTTGCGTGCCTGTGCTCTCGATTGGAGTAGTGACTGGGAGGAACATTTGCCGCTGATCGAATTCACGTACAACAACAATTAGCACGCATCGATTCAGATGGCACCGTATGAGGCACTTTATGGGCGGCGGTGTCGATCGCCGATTTGTTGGAACGAGGCATCCGATTTGGTCGGGACCGAGCCGGATGTCGTTTTAGAGACGAGGCGGAAGATAGAATTAATTCGGGAACGGATGTTGACGGCCCAGAGTCGACAGAAGTCATATGCCGATGTCCGTCGTCGACCTTTAGAATTCGAGGTGGGAGACCACGTTTTGCTAAAAGTGTCGCCGACGAGAGGAGTTTTCCGTTTCGGGAAGAAGGGGAAGTTGAGTCCGAGATTTATTGGACCCTTCGAGATTCTCGAGCGGGTCGGTGGGTTAGCATACCGTTTGGCGTTACCCCCGGCCTTGAGTCACATTCATAGCGTTTTTCATGTTTCCCAGCTGAGGAAATATGTTCCGGATCCTAGTCATGTTATCGATTATGGCGAGATTGATATTGCTGAAGATATTACTTTTGAGGAGCGTCCTTTGAAGATTTTGGAGCATCGTGAGAAACGACTGAGGCATAAAACCATCCCTTTGGTCAAAGTGCAGTGGTCGAGACACGGTGTCGAGGAGGCAACTTGGGAAACTGAGGATAGCATGCGTGCTAGGTACCCGGAGTTGTTTGTTTCTTAAGTTTCGGGACGAATCTTATTTTTAGAGGGGTAGAATGTAATATCCGTATTTTTCTTTTCCTTGTATTTTCGTTTTTGGTGTATTTCTCGATCGTAGTGACCCTCGTGTACTTCTCAGCGTGTCCTTCCTGTCAAACCGCCGAATCGTATTCTCGTTATTGTTGTGCGGAACCGCCGCTTCGGGTTGCCGTGGATCCATTTCGTGTTGTTGGTTCCCAAATATTGATTCCTATCGCTTTTATTCTCTTCCGGATCATTTTTATCATTTTGGAACCCATAAGGGGTGTGGGCCATGCACAAGGTGTGTGCGCCGGCATACAAATTCCTTGATTGTTGGTCGGACAAATCAGACTGTGCCGCGGCACACCCATCCGTGCCGCGGCACAGTGCCAAAGGCTGCCGGCACACTGTCGGTGCCGCGGCACACTCGTGTGACATCTGGCCCAAACTCCGCTCGTGTGCCGCGGCACACGCAGCCGTGGCCGCGCACACCGCCGAAACACGGGAGTAATTTTTGGCTCGTGCCGCAAGACACTTGCCGTGGCCGCGGCACACAAAGCGGTAATTGTGCGATCTCGTCCTTATTAGACGAGATCGGTCGTCTTCTCCTTCATTTCACCTGCATCGCGAGAGAGAGTGAGAGAGAGGGGAAGAGTTCTTCATCTTTATCCATTGGGGGGTTGATTTTCACCATTTTTCTTCGGTAGTGAAGCCCGGGCAATCAATCTAACACGTGTTCTACGGATCTTGGTACTTGAATCTCCTAAGGTAATAATCTAAAACCCTATTTACGTTTAATTTGGGGGTTTTGGGTTTTTCTTCCAATTCCTTCCGTTTTGTTGGTGGATTCATGATGTATACGATTAATATTGTTAGTATCTTTAGTTTTCCTACGGATTCATGGATATTTTGTGAATTTTTACGGAATCGGGAGGGTTTGGTTGTGGTCCGCCCTCGTTGTTATTTTTGGTACGAATATACATGAATCGTAGGCGGGTTTCCGGGTGTATTCCATTTCCGTAATCGTCTAGAGTTGGTTGTGATTGTGTTATTCGAATCGTTAGGTTCATTTTCGTCGGTTCCTCGCGGTTGTGCTTGATCCTTCCGTTCCGTTCGTGTCATCGTCTATTTAATCGAGGCAAGTATCCTTATGAACTTACAATCTTGACATAGTAGTTTTGTATGAGAAATTGTGTGTGTGTATGCTCATCATGGGTTAGACTCGACGGGTCTCGGTAGGGCTCCACGAAGCCGTGGAACCGCGAGCTTGCTTTTAACCATTGTGGGTTAGATCCGACGGGTCTCGGCAGGATCCACGAAGCCGTGGTCCGCGGTTAATTGTGGTGCATTTTTACAAATGTGGTTTTGATTATTGGCATTTAAAATGAGTGTTTTGGAACTATGTTTTTCTTGAATTGCATGCATTACTATATGTGTAAGATGTAAGTCGTTCATCCGGTTACTTGTACTAGCGTAATTGCTAACCCCTCTGGGGACCCGCTTTGGGGAAATTCGTTTTATGAATTTCAGTCGTTCATCGGGACGAGCGGTACTGACCAAGATACGGATGATGGCCATGCGTGATGATTGTGCATAAGTGACGTCTTAATGTCTTTTTTGTCTTTTCATCTTTTGTGGTTTTTGAACTAATAGTTGTACTCGAGTACCTAAGAGTTCTTGTTCGTCCGGATTGTATTGTTGCCTATTATGTCTGTGTTGATTGATGATGTTGTGTTTGACCGGTTGAACCGGGTGGATCATTCTGTTTTGCGTCTTTATGACGTGGTGTTATTTTATTGTTCCTGTGAGTCGTTGTGTATGATGCTGTCCAGCCTGGTGGGTCCCATATAGGGATTCACGGCGCTGTAATATACCTCGGATATCCTGGGGGTGTTACAGAGACAAGCAGTTAAGGCACAAAACCATTCCTTTGGTTAAGGTGCAATGGTCGAGGCATGGAGTAGAATAAGCAACGTGGGAGTTAGAAGAGGATATGCGTTCGAGGCACCCCGAGCTTTTTGATTCTTAAGTTTCGGGACGAAACTTTATTTTAGAGGGGGAGAATGTAATATCCGTACCTTTCTATTCTTAGCAGTTTCCATTTTTGATGTATATCTATTTTTATCGACTCGCTTGTAACCGTTTCGACATTTTGAATCTACTTATTTCTTGGAGTTTTTCCATTTGGATGAGTTTTGGTGATGTTTTTACGCCATTCCATTTTTGTCATGTTTTGCCATATGAACGTTCGATCCTTGTAAAACTCGTTCGTTTTCATTGTTTCTTGGTTTTCATGAGTTCGTATGATTGAGTTGGTCGTGTTGAGACTTTCGGTTTGTTAATCCGATGTCGTATCGTTATTTTCGGGCACTTGAGCCATTTTATAATTTCCTATAATTTTAGGGAATTTCATATTCGTTGTCGTGATTCGGATTCCCGGGTAGTCGGAATGTTGTTTTCTTGTAACGGTTAGACTCGTCATCGAATATTCTTCATAGTCGTATTTTTGGTTCGATAGCAGGTCCGAGTTTCGGAGTCATCCGGAGTCGTTTGGACAGCAACAGCCAGAACCTGCTGTCTAGCAGGGTGTTACGACCGTAACACCCCATCTGTTACGGCCGTAAGATGGCCATTGTTACGACCGTAATGCACCACTTGTTACGGCCGTAACGGCCCGCTGTTTTAAGAACAGCGGGCAGGTCAGAATAGCAGTTTTTCATCCCTTCTCTTCGTTTTCTTCGACGTGCGACTTCAGAGGCGATTTTCACCGGTATTGGTTGGAGAATTCTTCGTATCCCAACACCGTAGATTCGTACTAACATATTATCATCAGTGTAATCATCCTCCATCGTCCGAATCCGAGGTATTTTCTTCAGGAACCCTAGCTTGTCAAATTTGGGGTTTTTTCGGATTTTTCTTGATTAATTCCGAATTGTCCATGTATGTTACGAAATTCCTTTCCGATTGGTGACTCCCAATCCGTTTTTCTCGAGTTAAATCCGTGAATTGTTGATACGGGGAGATTTTACGTAAACCCTCGCCCGTATTGATTGAACGTTTATTGTCGTGAATTGTAATCGGGGTTATGGGTGCATTCCATTCGATTATTGTTGTCAGTTAGGACTGAGTTATATTGATCCTTCATTTAGGAACCGTCGTTTTCCATCCGGATCATTCGTAGTCGTTGTTCTTCCCCATTTCGTCGGAGATGTCTCAAAGGCAAGTACTTTACATTTGTTTACGTGTTCTAGTATTTGAATTATGGATATTCGTGGTTGTGTGGATGGATATGTGTATGTTCACCTAGGGACGGTCCGATGGGGCCTCTAGGGATACGTATTGCCGTGTGTGTGCGTATCACGAACTATGGTTAACCACCCAGGGATGTCCGACGGGGCTCTGCGGGGTACCGTGGCCGTGAGTCTCGTACCAAGGTTAACTTTGAATTGTTTTGTTGGAGAAAATGTGTTTTGTGCTTGTGCACCGTATAATATTCCGGAATATAAATAATTTCTAAAATGATTTTGGCGCATATATTCATCTGATTAGAATGTAGTTTAAATGGATTGTACTTGCATTAGCAGTTGTCGCTAACCCCTTAAATGGGAGAAATACTTTTTGTATTTCAGGTACAGGTCTTGGAGACAAGCGATCATTCGAGCCATATGAGGATGATGGGCAAGCATGATACTGTTCAGTAGTCAATTGTTGGTTTTCTGTTCTGTCGGTTATTATCGATGTCTTGTTTTTGGGATTACTGTAATTTGAAATTGGTTTAAGTACTCGAGTACTTCCTTTTTGAATTTGTTAATGTTGTGTTCCCGTTTTGGGAAATGGATTTGATGTCAGATTTTATTTGTCGGATTGTAGTCTTTTATTTGAATTGTCGTTTTGTTGACGGTTGTATGTCTTTGTCGGATATCATTTTGGTATGTTAGCCTGGTGGATTCCACAGTGTGGGGTCCTTGGCGCTGTAATATGCCCTGATCGTCTTGGGGGCGTTACATTATTCATCTTCAAGAGGTATGTTGGATAATCCCTCTCTTCTATTTCGGATTTTGATGTTGTTGATATCTTCCTCGTATGATGATGGTTATGGTATTATGGTTATACTTCTTGATGATATATGAGGTGTATATTGAAGAAGATGATGATTATGATGAGTATATGTTTCAAGTGTTTATGTTTTAGATATGGACATGGAATGTTGATATTTAGAACAAGTGATGATGATTATGGATGTTAAGGGACAAGTTATGTGAATGGTGATTTGATCTTCTATATGGTCTTGATGATATATGAATCGTGATTATGAATTTGACAAGAACATTATCTTTCTTTGAGGATATGTGTCCATATGAGTCGAATGATCCTAAGTGTAGTTTGGCATGAGATTGATATATATAAACAAGGGATAATCATATCACGTTGAATTTAAGTTTGAATTC